>KE525344.1:419883-448534 GCA_000441895.2 Anopheles sinensis
AGTATTTACCGGTGGCTGGCAACTTCAGACAACAACAACTGATTTATGACCGTTGCGAAATGGCGTCATTGTGTGTGACTTATTTAATCAATGAAAGCGGCCATCTCATTCCCAAAAATTCGTTCCGGCGGAAATCTTATCTGTCCGTTCTGGCATTGTCAGTCACCCTGGCCAATCTTATCGAACCGCCCAAGCGTTTGGCGAGTTTCGCAATGAATCTGAGCCACAAATCAGTGCAATTTTTTCCTTTCCTTCGGAACTTCGAAAAACAATTGAAAACCACCCTCCGAAAGGCTGTGTCGTAATGGGCGCGTAATCGGCGGGATTAACTGAAGCGATTAGGATCGGACGTGCGATATGCGGGCGGCTGACTGACTGATCCAATTTCCGCCCTTAGATGTAGCACCGACGGTGTTCATCGATCAATCCGGCGTTTATCAGCGGGAGTCGATCGTTCGCGCTGATAACAGGACTCGGTGGTTGAACGTTTGGTTGAAGGATAAACGCACCCCGTTCGGTCGTTTAGTATCGATTGTACCTTCGGAAGCAATGCAGTGGACAGTGTTTGTTGTTTGTTTGGCCGTCGGTAGGTACTCGATAGGTTGGCTCAAGGTAGTTGTTTACGTTGTCGGTATTCGCCTTTTCCACAGCCATCCCGTGCATCAGGGCCGAGAGCGAGGAGGAGCGGTCGCCGAGACTCATCGGTGGAACGAACGCACCGTGGGGACAGTTTCCGTCGGCGGTTTCGATCAACACCAGCCACAGTCTGCACTGTGGAGGCGCCGTCGTCGACCGGCAGCACGTCCTGACGGCCGCCCAGTGCGTTTTCAACGCAAACCGACGCCTGCTGGACCCGTACTGGATCGAGGTTCGGGCTGGAGACATCGCGCTGGCACCGGTTGGAGCACGCCGTCAGACACGTCGCGTCTCGCAGATCTTCGTGCACCCGCAGTTCAACATCCTTACGCTCGAGCACGACGTGGCCGTGCTGAGGCTCGATCGCCCGTACGATCTTCCCTCGAACACGATCAATGTGGCCAACCGGACGCGCCGAATCGTGCGTAACGGAGCGAACTGTCAGATGGCAGGTTGGGGTGCATCGACGGCAGCGGTCAACGCACCGGTCAACGTACTGCAGCGCTTCCTGCCGATGACGGTTAACGATCGTGAACTGTGCAATCAGGGAACCATGCACGCCGGACGAGTCCGGGAGAGTCAGCTGTGTGCTGGAAATACAGGCGCATCAAATAATGCGGCTCCGTGCGCTGGCAACGCCGGTACTGGACTCTACTGCGACCGGGCTCTGGTCGGCACGCTCTCGTTTGGCATCAACTGTGGTGTGGCCAACAATCCACCAATCTTCACGCAGGTGCGCTTCTACAACGACTGGATCGAGCGACAGTTTAACCAGACGCAGGGACTGCCCGTTGGCTGGACTCCAGCCCAGCTGTAAGGGGCATCAGAGTGGCACACAGACTTCTGTTGAACCAATAAAGACCTAACTCCTTCCTTGTACTACTTTGCGTTTGGATTTCTAATAACTGTCTATATCAAGTACCAGCAGAAATTGTCTTAGTACCAGTTACCTGGTCCAGATTTTTAAAACTCTGGAGAGAATGTCACACAATATATCAATCCAAGTTTAACCATCGAAATCTTTGCTGAACTTCTTTGAATAGTTATTCCAACATTTGATGAGATACCAAAGATCCAATATCTGGAGTAGGACGTATAAGATTTTATCTATTGAGTTGGAGTCGATAAAGAGTTATCCAACCATTCATTCCTAGTTTATCCTGAAGTTCCCAATAGCCAATATTTTATTCACACGAACGTATCACCAGTTTGTGTTAGGTATCAAAATCTCTCCTTGTGGTGACTTTATTTTCCAGAATATCTATTTTACATCGACGGTATCGGCATGCTGCCACCGAGCGGGATGTCTTGGCGCGAGAACTGCTCCCGAATCCAGGGCAGATAGTAGCGGATCTGGGCGTACACACCCGGATGGTTCGCCTGACCACAGCCCAGTCCGGTCGACAGAATACCGGCCAGCCGGCCTTCACAGAACAGTCCCGTGCCGAGGTTGCTAGCGCACACGCCCGGTCCGGCGTTGGTTCCACCGGCGCACACCTGCGTCTCCCGAATATTACCGAGGTGCACCGCAAGTCCGTTGCACGTGTCCCGGTTGAGGATGGGCGCGGCAATGAACTGCTGCACTGGCGTGGCGGTTGCGTTGTTCCAGCCGGCCACCTGGCAGGCCTGCCCGTCGAACGGGACCTCCTCGTAGAACATGGCAAAGTCCAGGTTCGGCACGGGCACGATCGGTACGAAGAAGTTCGAGCTCGTGCGTAGGACGGCCACGTTGTGCTCGAACGTGAACGGATTGTACTGCGGGTGCACGTAGATGGCGGTAATCCCGATGCGTGGCGCTCCAAAGTTGAGCTGCAGCGAACCGGACAGAATGGTGACCTGGTTGGGGAATAGCAGCGTATTCGTTGGCGTCAGCACGCACCGGGCGGAAGTGAGGACGTGGTTCTCGTTCAGGATGACTCCACCGCAGAAGGCATTGTTCGGAGGTGCCGGTAGTCCGACGGCGACGAGCGACGGGAACTGGCCGTTGGCTGCATTGGTGCCGCCCGCAATGAACGGCTGGAACGGTTCGTATCCAAACTCCTCCTCCAACTCGGCGTACCTTTGCCCACTAACCAAGGCACTGCAAGCGAGGGCTACGGTGGATGCAGAGTAGGTCGAGAAAAGTTCCAATTAGTTAAACTAAACCAAGGTGGATTCAATGCCGGACGCATGCCCTTGGTTCGATCTCTTACCAAAAGCCAACACAACAAACGCGGTTCCTCTCATTTCGTGCGATGTGGATGAACACCTTCCAAACACTGATAGGAACTGCCAGGGTTCTCCGCTGTAAAACCCAACGTTGGCTTTGGATGGAGCACACCCGAAAGGGTGGTGTTTCTGCCTCTTTTTTCTACAGGCTTCCGGAGGGTGGTAAAGAGGATTAGGTTCCCTGTTATCATGCCGCAGTCCTGACTCACGCACGGGAATGAACATCAGGTAGCGCTTAGACGGCGGTCAGTCGATAAGATAACCTTCTACCATTGTATAGTCTATGGTCTTTTTCTTCCGAGGGAGGATATCACATCTCACTCGGCTAAGTCGTGGGAGCTTGCTTAAGCGAGGGTAGCTACAGGTTGTGATCAGTTGACGTCCAGCACTCGTAGGCTTCGGACTTGAGTGGAAAGCACGAAATGCAGAAGTTAGTACTTATCGGTGTCCTGTTGGCGGTAGCCCAGGCGGCTCCGGATGGTGGTCCCCGTGTGACGGGCGGTGCGTTGACCGTTCCGGGCCAGTTCCCGTCGGCGGTCATCATCGAGACGCCGTACATTCCGCAGAACTGCATGGGCACGGTGGTGAACCGGCAGCACGTGCTGACGGCGGCCGCCTGCGTCATGAATCCGACCACATTCGTCATGATCAACCCGTTCTGGCTGCGGGTGATTGCCGGTGACATCAACATCGTGCAGCCGACGATTCGGCGCGAGGTGCGTAACGTTTCCCGGAGCTACGTACACCCGAACTACAACCGGCTGACAGACGGCAACAATCTGGCGGTGCTGCGCGTCGATCTGCCGTTCTCGGAGTTCCACAACACGATCGAACCGGCGCTGATGAACGAGCGGCTGCTGGCCGACAACACGCCGTGTGAGTTCGCAGGTTGGGGAGCGACCGCCGATCAGGCTACGGCCGCCGTACGCCCGGCACAGTACGTCATCACGCAGCCGATCCTGGCGACGGCCCAGTGTAACGCCGCCAACGTGCATAACAATCGCGTCCAGCAGAACATGATCTGTGCCGGTGCGCTGGCCCAGAACCCGAATGCGGTGTGCCGTGGAAATATGGGAGGTGGACTGTACTGTAACGGACGGTTGACCGGTGTGCTGGCGTTCGGAATGGGCTGTGGTGCCGCCAACAGACCGGGTGTCTACATGGACGTGCGACAGTACGCCCAGTGGATCCAGCAGCAGTTCACGCGCACTGACAATCCGCCACCGGGCTGGGTTCCTCCGCAGCCGTTGTAAAGGGGATTTTGGAGTACGAGACAAAGTACTGACGCTTTTGAATGCCAATAAAACCTAAAAACGATCAGTTCCACAAACCGAGTGTAGATGGAGTTTTTCTTATCTGAGGTTCAATGTGTCAAAAGAAAACGTAGAAGTAAAATCGTTCATACTTATGAAGCATCAAACCTTCCAGGATACTTGAAGGACCTTAGAAAGGATGAAGGAGGGATTTGGAGTAATTTGCAAACCGGATTTGTTACGTGGTGTGCTATATACTATTTCTTCTCAAATGACCCAACTGCCCTAGGTGGAACTTGACCTATTCCCCAGGAGTGTAACGGTGTGACTCATCAACGAAAGGTCTAACTCGAGGTTCGAACCTACGACTTCTAGCGTGGTGTGTCCTCGCGCTACCGCTGCGTCATGAACGCACCACACGCAGCTCCATGCTAGATGAAGTTTATATTTTGCTAGTAAAATAGAATCAGTTTGTGAGTCGACATCTTTCTCATACAGAAGGTTTTTGATGACCAAGATCAACAGGATTTCGCACGAAACGAGCTCATTTATTTGGAAGCACTAGAATTCAGCTCCGTGAGCTGTATTAGTAGCATACAGTCGTATAGAATTAATACTCCAGCGGGTTCCATCCGGCCGGCATGGGTTGCGTCCGGTTGAGCTGCTGGTGGATCCAGTGCATGTGGAACCGCACTTGCGTCGACACCAGGTTTGACACAATCGGTGTCTGTTGGGTCAAATCCCATCGCCAGGAATGAATCGCCGTCAGTTGCCCATCGCAGAACAGCGGGTCACCCTGAAGGGTTTCGAACGTGTTGCTCTGCTGCATGCACAGGTTGTCCTCGCGCACGTTCGGTTCGGTGAGCCGTTCCACATTACACAGATCTCGGTTTCGGATCGTTACTTCTGCCGCCTGAAGACGTGGTGTGTCCGTGACGGTTACTCCAATCGCCGGTCTGAGCCAGTTCAGCGCGTAACATACGTGGCTGTCCGGTACGATCCGCGTGCGAATCTCCGCCGGTTCGATGGCGTTACTGGGCAGATGGAACGGTTCAGCGAGCTGCGGAAAAGGCACCGAAACGTCCGGTCAGGGCAAGAACACAGTGAGTCACCTGGTAGGTGTACCAAATGTTCCATATCTTACCCGAATCACCGCCAGATTATTCTCGAACGCGTGCGATCGGTAGTTCTCGTGCACGAAGATGTGCTGTGCGACACGGGTCTGGCGCGTTAGGGATATCTGGCGGGTGGCTATATCACCACCGAACACACGCACCAGACGGGCGGGGAAAACGCGTGACCGGTCCGCATTCAGCACGCAGAACGCCGACGTCAAGACGTGCGTAGCGTCAATCACTTCGCCGAGACAAAAGCGATCCCTTTCGGGTGTTTTCACGACAACAACCGATGGAAACTCGCCCGGAAAGACATCTCGCGGCGCGGGAGGAACTTGAGCTAAGATGCCTGCGATGCAGACAAGCAGAAACGCTAATGCACAAAACTTTTCCATTGTTCACTACCACCGGTCGTGCCCAGTGTGCTTCACTCAATTGTCACCAGCCTATTGAACCTGCTGCCAGGGCAGGAGCCTAAATGCGACATCAACTGCGCCGGGCTGACGGTCGATTTTATCGGAAGCGAACCGAGGGATTTGCGGTTAATCTTAGATACGATATCTGAAGATAGATATAGCTGCAGCCAGGTTGACTAAGCGGTGCGAAGGGCTTGATAAAGTCGGTCATGAATGCCATCTCTTCCACACAAGCTACTAGCAACGTATTGGGGTAAGCTTAAAAAGGTGCGCTATATCTGAACAGAATTAACCCGAATCATAGTGAAGTGATACGGTTTCTGTAGAGCACATCAATAACAAGATAGATTGAATTTGTATGCTTCTAACCCAGTTGAGGAAAACACGAGTTGGTTCTTGCGAATTTCAATACTGTTGACTATTGCCTCATGTTTATTGCGATACTATCTGGAATGTTTGCAATATTATTCAAACTAAGTAATTGCGAACAACGAAACTAAGTAATTGTGTTTACTAATGTATTTTTATTCATGAGTCAAGTTCAAAACTCAACTGGATTCCATCCTTCCGGCATAGGTTGCGTTCGGTTGAGCTGCTGGTCGATCCAGTGAATATGGAATCGAGGTTGTGTGGCCGCTATATGAACGGTCTGCACATTATTTTGAGTAAGAGTCCATCTGAACGATAATATTGCCGCTAATCGGCCATCGCAATACATGAGATCGCCTTCAATGGTAGCAAAGCCGGTGGTGGTCAGCTCCATGCAAAGCTGATCCTCCTGTACGATACGTTCCCACGAGCGACGCGTGTTACAGACATCTCGATTTTGAATGTTGACGTTGAATGCCTGTTGCCGTGGCACCGAGGTAGGCTCTCCGGTGCCCGCCGGACGGAACCACCTCACCACGTCACACGGATGGCCGTCCGGTAGGATTCGCGTCTGTATCTGCACCTCCTCGATGGCGTTGCTCGGCAGGTGGAACGGTTCTGCAAGCTGCAGAAAACCCGAATCGAATCATAAGTGAGTCCAGGAAGGCAACAGCTCGCCGGTACTTACGCGGATAACAGCGAAACTGTTCTCATTGGTGTGCGGTCGGTAGTTCTCGTGCACGAAAATATGCTCGACGGTACGCGTTTGTCGATGGAGTCCGACCGGCATGATGGCCAAATCGCCGCCAATCACCCGCACCAGACGGGGTGGGAAGATGCGCATATTGTCACTGGTCATCACGCACGGAGCTGCGGTAAGCACGTGGTATGCGTTTAACACCGTTCCAAGGCAATATCGACGGGATGTTGGAGTTTTTACTACGACCACCGACGGAAACTCCCCCGGCACCGTGTCCCGCAGGGTGGTGGGAGTTTGTCCCAAACCACCTGCAACTAAGAGCACTAACACCAGCGCAATACACTTGGCCATCTTCAGCGAGACGCAGTGTTTCGGATGAAAGCCGCTAACCAACTAAATTCAAACTTTGACGTACAAACGGTCAAATGCTGTAGCCAACTACCATAGGCACCATAGCAGTGACATAAACGAAACGTTAGATTATGGGGATTAAATCCTAACTTGATAAACCTAATCAAATTTCAATTTTAATAGAACTGAGGTGAGCTTCAGGAAAACTAGAGATACCGGTATCGATTAAGCTCCAGATACTTCGATCAAGCTTCGTCTTCTTAACTAGGAGAAGTTACTGTGACCTATGGCGTGGTGTTATCTAGCGCTATCACTGTGCCCCTTCGATCAAGCTTAGGAATGAAATACATTGTAACCGAAGTAAAACCCTCGTATCGAAGTAAACACCTCATACATTGTAACCGAAGTAAAATCGTGCCTTGATCTAAACATTGGTGCTTACATGTGAAAAGGGGAACATAAGCAGTAATATGGAACAATAGACATCAAGTAAACCAACATTTGATAAGTCGCTTTCAGTTCGGAAAGTAAAATATACAGCAGTCAATCATAAAAAAGAACAAAACTTGTTGGAGAAATTAAAATGTAACGCTCATATTATAATCTGGAGTGGGTTCCCGCAGTACGCTATACTCGATATAAGGGATTTCGCTATACGCGATGTTATGAAAAATGCCATTTTAAGCGATTAGCATTGTGGCTTGATTTTTGCTTGGTCAATCTGGCTTTGTTTTGGTAGAATCAAGTTTTTACTTCAGTCTGGTTTTAGCAGTCGTGGATATCGGTGGTGTTTCTCGTTAGTTGTGTTCAGTGTTAGCGCTGCAAGCCAGCGGAACCCAGCATCGATCAAGACATCTAGTGCCATTCTCAAAACCCAAAACCCATATCCCAAATCCCCAAACCCATCAAAAAATCCAAAATCACGTCAGAAAAACCCTGGCTTGCGCAACCTCGTGGTCTTTGATAACCTGTCAAATTGACACTCGATCCCGGAAGTTGTGTTCTGACAAACGGGAGGATACATACTTGGATACATGGACGGCTGGTGGACATATGGCTTTCATAGTCGGTCCCAAAGGACGAGCCTCCTTATAGGTGTTTCGGACAGAGTTGGTACGCCTCTGATTACGAGTAAAGGAACCTAGGGTTAGGGACTTAGCGTAGGAAGGTATACCGCAGGCTCGCATAATAGAAGAAGAAGAAGAAGAAGAAGAAGTTTTTACTTTACACTATACGTGTGAATAGAACACCTAGCTTCAGTTGTTTACATAATTTCTTCTAACTTCTTGTACACGTTTATATTTCAACTCTTCAATGTGAAGTATAAACGATATGGTAGAGGAAATCCGCAATACGCGAAAATGCGATATACGCTATTCCGTTCGGTCCCAAACATTAGTGTAACGCAGGGATCTACTGTATTCTGGTTTAAAACGCGTGGATTCAAAAATAAATTGTTCTTATCATTTGAGGCCAAAAATATTCTTCTTCTCCTTCTTCTTGGCGTAACAACCTCTTGGTCATGCCTGTCCATTAAAGGCTTACGAGACTTTTTCCCTTTGTGTACGTGGATAGTCACTCCTTTCGTACAGGGGAGGGTATTGGGAATTGAACTCACACCGTTGGGGTCATGGGCCGATTTTCTAACCCGCGTTACTCCTCGGCTATCGCGGACCCCTCCCCGCGGACGCACAATATAAAATACCTATTGTAAAATTCTTTTAAAACTGTACTGTGCAATAACGTTTGAATTAAAAAAAAGCATAGTCACGTTTGAAAGACTTTTCTTTTCCGTTATTTGGACCAGAAGGTCGCTTCAACTGGCCATGTAGTCAAGAAAAACTTAAAAAGATGGACTTTGTAATACATAAGTGTCATAAACCTGAAGTGTCATACAACTAGTGAGTGAATGAAGAGTTGCTAATCGCCACAGAGATTTGAATCCCAAACTTGGATTTACTCTTTTACTCACTCTTGGGATTCAAATCCTTGTGGCAGCTAGCAACGCTTGTACTTATTCATTCACTCTTTCACACCACTTATGGAGAAGTATATATTTTGGAGTGCCTTCCGGAAGTAAGCAACTTTATCAAATACCATCATAAAAAGTACAATGACGTATCTGGCCACAGTAAATCATACCCAAAGATCATCGGAGGAGTTGAACCGGTCACATGTCGTTAACGCAACCAACTCTTCTAACTCTCCATATAGATCTCAACTTCTACCAATCGAAAAAAACGTTGACAACTCTTAAAGCTAGGTTTTTTTTTCAAAACTTTAAAGCCCAAATGAAGTAGTATGTGGCCATGACGGACAAAAAGCAACTGAAAAGCATGCTAACATTCATAGTTTTGTCGTTATGGTCAAAATTTCGGCCAAGTAACGTAAGATCGTCTAACTGGCCGTCAGAATATTTTTCAAAGTACTAAGCTGCAAACTAAAATTTACTTCATTCAATTATCTTTGGTGATCTTTTTTTTATCCCCGACGAAAGATTCTATATCATATCAATAACAAGATGGATTAAATTTGCTTTCTTCTAGCTCAATCCATAAAATTCGAGTTAGAAAAGATTCTTATGTATCTCTGTAGAGTTTACTGCAGCATAACGTTCATTTTGAGAGTATCACAAAAAATCGAGTATACTGGTTTGTCTTTATATTGTGTTTACTACTGTACTTTTTTTAACCATAGGTCAAGTTCAAAACTCAACTGGATTCCATCCCTCCGGCATAGGTTGCGTTCGGTTGAGCTGCTGGTCGATCCAGTGAATATGGAATCGAGGTTGTGTGGCCGCTATGAAACCGGTCTGCACATTATTTCGAGTACTGGTCCATCTGAAGGATAATAATGCCGCTAACCGGCCATCGCAAAACATGAGATCGCCTTCAATGGTGTCAAAGTCATCGATGCTCAGCTCCATGCAAAGTAGATCCTCTCGTATGGTAAGTTCCCACGGGCGACGCGAAATACAGATATCTCGATTTTGAATGTTAACGTTGAATGCCTGTTGCCGTGGCACCGTAGTAGGCTCTCCGGTACCCGCAGGACGGAACCACCTCACCACGTCACACGGATGGCCGTCCGGTAGGATTCGCGTCTGTATCTGCACTTCCTCGATGGCGTTGCTCGGCAGGTGGAACGGTTCTGCAAGCTGTAGAAAATCCGAATCGAATCATAAGCGAGTCCAGGAAGGCAACAGCTCGCCGGTACTTACGCGGATAACAGCGAAACTGTTCTCATTGGTGTGCGGTCGGTAGTTCTCGTGCACGAAAATATGCTCGACGGTACGCGTTTGTCGATGGAGTCCGACCGGCATGATGGCCAAATCGCCGCCAATCACCCGCACCAGACGGGGTGGGAAGATGCGCATATTGTCACTGGTCAGCACGCATGGAGCTGCGGTAAGCACGTGGTATGCGTTTAACACCGTTCCTAGGCAATATTGACGGGATGTGGGAGTTTTTATTACGACAACCGACGGAAACTCCCCGGGCACCGTGTCCCGAAGTTCGGCGGGAGTTTGTCCCAAAGCACCTGCAACTAACAGCACCAGCACTACGACGCTACACTTGGCCATGTTTAGCGAGACGCAGTGTTTCGGATGAAAGCCGCTAACCAACTAAATTCAAACTTTGACGTACAAACGGTCAAATGCTGTAGGCAACTGCCACTTGGTACATGGCAGTGTCAAAAACGGATTGTTAGATTATGGGGATTAAATCTTAATTCGAGGTCTATAAAATTTCCTAGCAAGTAGGGTGAGCTTCAGTAAAACTGATGATATTGGTATCGATTACGCTCCAGATACTTCGATGAAGCATAGTAATGAAATACATTGTAACCGAAGTAAAAACCAATCGTGCCTTGATCTAATCGTTGGTGTTGTGAAAAGGGGAGCATTAGCCGTGATATGGAGCAACGGACTTCAAGTACACCAACCACCATTTGATTAGCTTTAATAAAAAATGTAAGAAAAATTTACAGCTATCAAAAATGGATAACAACTAAACTTGTTGGAGAAATTAAAATGTAACACTCTTACCCAAAATTGAAATTGAGGGTTGCTGGTTACGGAAATGGGGTTTCAGGAATTACATTTTTCTTTTCATTTTTTAGTCCATACGGTTCGGGTTGGAGCATTGATAAGACGCACAACATTTATTGCAGCTATCCGAAGGTGCTCTAAGCACTGTGCTATGTTGTAAATCAACCATCCATTCCACTACTGCTTTTAATGAAATAATCTTTGATAAAACACCCCAAATAAAATTTATCATAAGCTTAGTGATATTGCGTAATCTGCAGTTTGGGTTCAAGGTAGTTTGATAGTGACTCCAGATACAAATGAAAAGGACTGTACGACAGTATGTTCCCAAAAAAAAAAAACGAAAATCGATACCTCATTTTCAAATAAGTTTTATCATAGAAAAATCGGGGAATCGTTTCTTAAGCCTTTGATGATTATATAACCCAATATGGTCTCCATTTTTATCGACCACCTTCTCCAAACAGGGACGGAACCGAGAGTATACTTTCTTAATGTATGAGTTAGTTATCGAGTTCCATGCCTTGGCAATCGAAGCTTTCAGGGAGTCAACAATAGGATGAGCACGTTGACAGGCCTTAACCCGAACACATGCCCATATTGAGTAGACCAAAAGATTCAAGGCCGGGCTGCTGGGAGGCAAAATGCAATTGCTCAAAATTCCATGTTTTTCTTCAGTCAGCTTGAGTCCTTTTTGAGGTATGCCATGGTGCACGGACCTACTGGAAAATGACATGTTAGTATGCTCCATTGTTGGCTTTCATCCACGGCAGAACGTAGTCCTTCTCAATCCAGCTCCGATAAATGATGGAGGCATTTTCTAGCCGTTGAACGCAACTGCCCCGAAAACCAGGACTCCGGCCGCATGTTTGGTTGTAAAGTTTAATTTCAACTTTTCTAGAACATCCGCAACCTTTTTCGACGGAAAAAAAACCTGTCTTTACGTGTGTTAGATACGGAATCGATGGTGAAACTTCTTCATCAGAGAATGAGATGATGGTATTCTTCTTTTTTAATGCTGACAACAAACATTACGATAGCTCCAGCCATAGTTGTTTCGTGTCAATCTGCAAAGATTTCGCCTAGATTTGTCTCTCACTGATCTGATGACCTTCGGTGAGCGCGTGGATGACCACTTTCCGACTTCCTGTTATGTTTTCCATCAAGGAATGGCCGTTGAAACAGCAAAAAAATGTTTCAAGCTACCCACAAACAAGCATTGAAAACTTTCGCATTTTTTCGTGGGACATACTGTATACGGCATACAAGTATTAAGAAAATGTTTAAACCAAATAAGAATAAAGGTTTCGTTACTATAGCGCATACGTTAATCTGTGTTTTGTTTTTTTTTGTCAGAAAAAAGTTGGTTGCCGTAACGATTCTTGATCAACTAAAACTATTGATGTTTTTCATAAGGTTAACTCAGATGTATTAAAGACGTCTTCCAAAGTCTTGATCCCCTTACATTGACTACGAATTTCATCAATGCCTTTACTAACCTGCTCTAGCGACAGTGTGTGGCCTTCGCGCGAGTTGACCTGCGCCGTAATGAGTGCGGCCAGCGTGGACTTCTGCGTTTTGGACATCACCTTCAGCAGCGGTAGCACCTCGCCGAACTTTCGCTGGAACTCCCGGTTGGCGAACGCCTTCAGCATGATGCGCTTCATGCGCTCGGCCTTCCGCTGGATGTCCATCGTGCCCTGCTCGACGAACTCAACATCGTCCATCACCTCGAAGCTGGTGTCGTCATCCTCCATCAAGAACGGTTCCAGCGTGTCCTGGGGCTGGTGGTCCGGAGTCACCGGATCCGTCGGTTCCCGTGCAGGTGATGGTGGCTTCGCGTAGCTGATGATCTTATGCGACGGTTGCATCTGCTGATCGCTACCGTCGTTGACGTAGTAGTAGTCGTCTGCCTCGTCCTTTCCATCGTCCATTTCGAAGTCGGGAAGGCCAGAATCGGACGTAGCGCACGCCGGGTAGTAAGGCAACACAGCCACAATCCACAGGACGACCAGCAGGGTCAACTTCACTCGTGATTGCATGGTCTATACTTAATAGATTCACTCGACACAAACGATTTCCGAAGGCTTCTTGGATAACGTTTTATTTTCTTGTTCAAAACTAATTTTGTCACACACACACACTTATTCCGATTGATCCATTGTTTGCACACGTCGAAGAAACTGGTTTTAAATCATTACCTTCACGATTGAAAAATACAAAGTTGAGAAACGAGGTTAGGATAACGCCATCTTCAATTAAATGCACGTTGCGATGGGCTAACGGTCACCGGGTCCTACGTGATAAGATAAAAGTAACAAGCTAAATATTATATTGATGAAATTGAAAGCCAAATCAGTGACACTTTTACGATAGGGAAAGAGTGAGCGCCAGCGAAAGTGCTTTCCAAAAGTGGGAGCTTCAATTAGAAATCATTTTATAGGAAAGCAACACTCGTTAGCAGTAGAAAGGTTTTCACCATGGGGCAGGAAATAGGCTCGCTTCCCTCGCAAGTAGCAGATAACAATTTATCATATGTGACAACGGGCATGATTAAGAAACTGGAGCTCCGGAAACGAGAGGCCCGCAGGGCCACCCCGTGATTTCTACTCGCCAGCAAACGACCACCGTCGTTACAAGATTAAACAAACTTTCATCGATTGGTTTTTAATTCCGAATGGCAAGGTCGGGTGGGGAGGACATATCCGTGGGATGGTAATTTCTCGTTGCTGTTTTCTCAACGCACAAAGTGTCTAAGACCGGACCTGTTGACATCTGTTTGACTTTCTAATTGGTTCGACACCGAGCGTGCGTTTGCCCGGGACGATTGCGTTCATGTGCTCTGGATGAATTATTTGCCAGGAAAAACGCGCCAATCCGGGATCGTGATTCGAAAGTGCTGTAGCGGTGAAACTTTTCCACTCTTGCCAGCGACGATAATCTGGAGTGTGCCGATTGGGGACGAAAAATATGTGATACAGGATCGAATCAACGAATCAACTTGGTATTCTCGTGAGGTTGGATTATTGCGGATTAAAGTAGGCGCATGGACAGTCTTGCAAAATAAAACACAAGAGAAAAAAGAAACTCAGTAGCCTGGAGGAAACATTCGTAAAGGCAGGTGCAGAAAAACCATCCACACGGTTGGCGGCAGTTACGAAACGCGCCTCTTCCGCCATTTCGATTTCCGTGGGTCACGTTGCGCACGTTTTAAGGAAGTTCGCCCCGCTGCACCGAAATGGAGCCGAATGGAATCGAAAATTATGCCAACACCTTCTGCTCCTTCGCACTTCACAGTGTGCACAACGTGCAACGTACTGGGCGGCTTGAAAATGGGAGCGATAACTGAAGTCGAACGCGAAGCAACTTGGCTTGACTTCCTGTTGCTGCTGCTGCTGCTGCATAGGTTTTGGCCAGCACCTCGTGCTACGTAAAGGTAATGCATATTGGGTAATTCGTTGGCTCAATTCTGATTAGCCCCGTCCATCGTGGGAGTCCGGACTGAAGCGGACGGGTGTAGTGTTTTGTTTCTTTACGAAAGCGACCGTTGTCTTGATTACGTCGCGTGAACCGGGTGAGCTTTTGGGTAAATACAAAAGAAAAGCAAAACCCTACCACCCTTAGGGTAGCCTTTTTTGAATGATCGGTTGTGCACCGTTTCACCCAGCGTCGCACTGTGTAATGGTGTTTTGAGGTTGCTCTCGATGTGCGAAAGATTGTTTGTGTGCCGCAGGTCAGGTCAGATGGGAACAGATGCGTCGCTATTTAGCTAACCGAAGCTGCGAAGCGCGACCAAACAAGCCCAGTTAACCTCCGGCAAACTTTCTAGCTCGTTTCTTTTCAGCGACCTTGTTCAGTTGCTTTGAGAGGACCATATTTCTTAAACATGATTTCAACATAACTTCATTAAATATGATTAATATCGCGTTCCGCGTTTGGTAAGGTGTTAAATAGCTACTATCCATGTAAAGTAAACCGTTGATTACTTTTCGCCAAACACTTTAAATGTGTTAAAGAAATTCGATACGAGAAATTTAAAACTTTCAACACAAAGACTGTTTAAAAGCCCTCTTTTAGTATGCTACTGATTGCAATATAAGTTTTAAATACACAAAAAACAAAATCACACTAAACAAAAACATGTGAAAGCATCACAAATTACATCTTATTCAATATACAAAAGTGGCACCTGGCATACACAAACTGTTGTGTAAAACAAAAGCCACACAGTATATAAGCAAAAACATTCCGTCATTAATTCCGTTCGTTCGACAAATGAGCCGAACGGACGGGGAAAAATAGCCGAACAGCATTGCACGGCTAACTAGTGAATAGTAAAATAGCTTTCGAACCTCCCGGCAGGCCGAGGTAATTGAGAGAAATGGTTAAAAACGATCACCTGAAACGGTGCTTTTTCTTTAACCTTTAACGTGATCATTGCCGCCGCCAAGGGTTTGCCGCGCGAGCGAGTGCTGCCTTTTCCCGCAAGACCTGAGTCGGCGCCGGTTCGTACACTCGTACAAACACACATACCGGATCGGTGGCAATAAACGTAAGGTGCAATGAACTTGAAAAAAGAAAAAAAATAGTTAGCCGCCGCTTCAACATAAAAGTCGGTCCATGCGATGCTATCCCGGTTGGTGGATCCACCTGCCGGTTGCTGCGGTTGTGTCAGGCCAAGCCACTGGCACCACGGGGGGTTCCACGGATTGCACGGGGAGAAAACCCCGCGGCGAGCGGATCAACTTTGCTCGCCGTTCGCAAGTGCGAAACGCAAGATTTGAACGGGAAAACAAGACACGAACCCATGCGAATGCGCGCACATTTGCACTCTGCAAACCGCACGTGCAGATGGTGCCGGTCGTTGTTTGTCTAATGTTTCCTTTTTATGCTCTATTGCTTTTCGTTTGTATCGGGTATATATTTAAATCACATAAAGCTTTTTATTGTGTGCTTGAGATGCTAATATTATGCCAATGATGCATCGTTGAGCTTAAAAACTCGTTCATGAATTTTACATTTTTTGCGTTAATGGTTGTAAATTTCCACTTAAAAAAACAACAATTATGACGCACATTTTTAATTTGTTCGATACAAAATCAGACACCCCTTCATGCAACATATCATCATTTCCACAAGGAGAATAAAGGTAGAGAAATCTTTCATTGCATAAAACTGCTTGCGATTGACACATTTTTTTTCCTCAATCTTCACAGATAGCCATCGTCCGTTCCGGTTTCGACCGATCCGGTGGCCGAAGCTCCCATCCCATCCGAGTCCCATCTCAAAAGTGGGTGGATGGGTGTGTTCAAATGTTTTATTCCTTCCTTTGTTTCACGCCGTGGTCCATCTTCGTGGAAAGACGAAGAGCCCAACGCAGAGGAAATGAGGAAACGAAGAGACACAAGAAGACAAACAGTTCAAACACTAATTTGGCACAGTTTTGCTTTGATTAACCTCATTTTTCCGATTGTTTCTTTTTCCCTTGATTTCTTTTTGATGGTAAGAAATGCACGGTTAAACACTGTGAAACTCTGTCCTTTGATTTGGTTTGGCGAAGGAGCGTGTGTCGTAAGCACGCGGAACGAGGATGCACCAGGTGCTTTACAACATGGACACTCTTCCGGGGCTTCACCTAATCGGTTCACGGATTGAAGAGATGGATCGATCCTCCCTTCTGAAGCTGATTGCGTATTCGAACGAAGCGACTATTTGATACCGGAACTGCTTTCTTTGCCCGCAGTAAACACCATGAGCACCACGTACGTCAAACTTCACTCGTTTCACGTTTGTTACTAAACCCTAGCGGTTTGGGGGAAAACTGGGAGTGCAATACGCAACACCTGCACCGAAGCAGCACGCACGCGTACTTCCATTATTACGGGTCCAGCCCGTTCGAGCGCAAAATTTTAATCGGACGTTTCATCCACTGGCCAGTTCTTCGCCGTATTCACGTTTGGTGTTTTTTAACTTGCTGTTTAGTAAACCAAGCTGTCTGCGCAGGGCTGCTAAGTTACAATTTATATTTTACTGGGAGAGATGCTTTGTCCCTTTAAACAAGGAAAACATTACTAATAGAAACACACTGACCGAAACACTACACTTGGGGTTAAATTAGTACATCGAACGGGAACCACTCGCGCTATGAACCAAACGGTTCGACGTCTCGCACTGAACTAACTCGAACTCGGGCCCGATCCTCGCGTTGATCATCGCGGAGCAGCGTGAGAGCTTTCAAAGTTGTGGTTTTAAAATTTCTCCTTCTCTCCCACCGCGGGGATTCCGTTGGCTTCACTGTAGCGGTAGCTGAATTAAAAACACCTATCTTTTTACTCGTGGAGATCATTTTGACCCCTCCTAAGAAAATCATATAAATCAGAATGAAATGAATTTTAATATTCACTGGTGTTTTTAAATTAACGCTTATAAATCAAATACGATTCTATAAAATATTTTTTTCTATCACAACACAAAAAAAAAGAAAAATAAACAACTAAAGATATCATTAAAATATAATTTGCAACGACAAAAAACAAGGATCAATCTTCACTTATTTCAACGGATTTATAATATCGAGAACATGTAAAAGAGTATTAACTATAAAACCAGCTTATGATTAAATAATTCGTTGTACACTTTCCGGGATATCGTCTGTAGTAGTGGGATTTAATTTTTTTTACTGTTGCACGCATATTGAGTGGATCGATTGTTACGAAAGTGACGCACGAACAATTATTTCTAATCAAATATAACAAACAGTGACCCTGGTTTAAAATTTTTCAGAAGAAAATGGAGAAAACGAGCTGATTGTTGAAGTATTGCGTAGAATAGGGGTCTCCATACTGCGGCCCTCTCTTGCGGCCCGCAAAGCTTTAGCATCGATTTCAATTTTGATTTCAAACGATGATTTTGTTCTTATTTCATGGCTGTGTCATGTTTTTGTAATCATTTTTGTTGATCTCATGGCCCTCAGATACTATTACCAAATCAAAACGGGCCGCCATCAAAAAAAATAGGAGTCCCTAGCCTAGAAGACTAAGTGAGTCACAACCAAGTGAATAGTTCTATGCTTTCCTATCGCATCCTTCGTTTCCTACTAAAGGTTACCAAAAAATGAATAATGCCTATTTTCATAAAGCATTATAAGCCAGTGTGTCTATTGATCTTTTTCACATGCCACGGGTTATCTACTAATTTGGCCTATCCGCAGATACCATGCCACCGAGGAGAATCAATATTCTACTGTAAGCGATGTATTATTCAAAAAAGAGATTTTAAGAATAAAACATTAAAGGACCCTAAAAAGCAATGACTTTCTGACCATTTAAGCTTGCATAAGAAAATCGTCCAAACGACCACCGATGGTACTGCTAGTGTTAACTCGTTCCCTTCGGCGATCGACACGCGGGAGAGGTTTCACACGTACCTTTTCTCTGACGCACCATAGTTCCGCGAGGTAATCCGGCGAGAGCGCCTCACGCTTGAGAAAGTTGCCTCGACAAACTGTGAACCAGCGGCGGCTGCGTGGTTCGGGAAGGTGCGCGGCTGCGGTCGATCCGTATGCCGTCCGTGACCTAGAGAAGAAAAAAAAAGGAACGCCAACCACTCGCTGCAATTGGATCCGTTGCGTGCTGGATTTGAACCGCGCTTCTCAGAGGGATCGGTTCGATGTCGTCTTCGACCCAACTTCCCTTCGGCGGCGGTAACAACTGGTGGCGTGAGATTTACTATGGCGCAGTAATTCGAGGGTGCTTCAGTTTCGGGTGACCAGTTTTTCATTCTTCTGTTTTGGTTTGCTGGTGCTTTCGTGCCGGTAGGTTTAATGCTCACAGGTTTACACATTTTGGGGGAGTTCGCAAAACTCTTCGATGGAACCGTACTGGTGCGTCACTTTTTCACTCTTTTTTTCTGGTCCATTTTTCTGCTTGTCCAACGGGAAAAGGCTGATGTTGGGGGGATGGAGGAATATTTTTTCCCTTGCCTCCTCCCTGGTTGACGTGCTTTTTTTTCCTCTTTGTAGGTCACCGCAAAGTCTACCGGACCGGGATAGCTGGTTGGTGATTTTTATGATTTCGCGATATCTCTAGAGAAGCCGTTTTTCTTTCTTTTTTCTTTCTCCTACTTTGCCAGCAAAATGTAAGCTTGTTGAGTGGCGCGAGTTTGGGACTTTGACTTTGAGAGACCTCTCGGTTGAGATTATTTACGACATCTCTGATGGATCGGTGTCACGGGTGCGTTTTGACTTAGCCCCGGGTTAATGTGGGGCGACTTTTTGCTTACTGAATTGTTGGTGGGTGGACAGCATCGACCGAATGCTTCAATTAGACAGTAACACTTTAATTAGCCGGGTTGAATATTTTGAAACGTTCATCAAGTTCTTCAGTCAATCAATTCAAGAAACAATCGGGTCGTTTTTACCGAAACCTACTGAAACAGTTTACCCTCGTACCAGACCAATTCCTCTCTACTACGGAGAATTAAAATGCCTTGTATTTTCATTCAAACACACATTTCCCTGTCAGCTACATTTCCTTCGTCATGCAATCGTCCAAGTTCGGTCGTGTTGTATTGCACACCAACAATCGCTGGTGGCGGCTCAACCGTACGCAACAGCGAGTCGCATGGGGTTGACTTCCAACAACATAGCTGAACGGTTTCGAAAACTCCCGAAACGCTCCTCGGACACCCCAACAGCGGCAGCAGGCATTCCGTTCACACATTCCCGCCAAACGGGGAACGCCAAACTGTCCGTATGTTTTTCTGAAACGGTTTTCATACCGTTTGGCGGCCACGCTAACGATGGCGAACGATGCCGGTTGGATTGGAGATCATTATTGTTTCGTGGGGAACTGGAGGGAGCAACTGGAGGACGCGGTGGCCAGCGATTTGGTGGCCCGTGTGTTTGGCGCTGAACCGGCCCCGACCAGAGAAAGATAATTTAAATATCAGTCAAGGTTATTGTTGGTCAAACGGGCGTTTTTTTCTGCTTTTTTATCCTTCTCTCTTCACCACACGGTGCTTAAGAAATTTTCGAAATACCACTCCATCACGATTATTAAACCCGCGCACCCGCGGGTTGATTGCTGGGATTCAGAGTTGTGGAGAAAAATTCCCCCCGCCTCGGGATCGGTTGTGTAGAACCGGACAAAAGGAACAACAGTAAAGAAAAACGGGGTCTCCGGTTCTATTCGATAGCATCGAGATGGGATGAGCGGCGTGAGTTGGGTGAAGATGTTCCCGAAAAATAAAGAAAAACCGGCTCCCAGATGGCTTTATTAAATCCCTTGCATCGGAGCCTAAAGGGCGCTGAAGACGCTCCTACCTCGAAACCGTGTGGAAGGCGGTTCTGAAGAAAGCCAAGAAACCCGAACCCCCAACCGTACGATAAGGAAAAGTGACAGACCGACTCACCTACATACGCCCCGCGTACACCGGGGCAGAGCCGGAGGACTGGAATCTTTTCCTTTTCACTCGGTCATTGACACAGTTTTGATCTTGACGCGCCGTCTTCCTGTCCTGGCTGCCCCGGACGGAGCTGGTTTGAGCTGCTGGGGCCGAGGGCAATCATGCGGAAAGGGAAGAAGGAAGACTTGGTGTACGAGAAAATAAAAGGAGCGGTGTCGATTGAAAAGGAAACGTTCCCTTGCGGGAGGAGAAAATGAAAAACACGAAAAAAGATACATTGGGTCGGGGAGTGAACAACCTGCGGTCGTTGTGGTTGCGTGAGGGTTAATGCTGAAGTGAAAGAAAACGGTAAAGACAGGAGGATGTCAAGCCGCAGTTGGAAAGTCAATGTTAATTGCGCGGTGGGCGGGTCAAGGACTCACGAAATGGCAAAATAATTTGAATCGTTAGCATTGCTTCTTTGCGTTTGTTTCAACTTTAATATTGGTTCATTGTTTTGTTTAATATATCGTCTAATTTCGTCTTGTATTTTGGGTTGTATTTACTATACGTAATGCCGTACGATTTACTTTACGTAATGCTGTATTGAACTGAAACTATCAAATTTAGTTTTATTTTGGTTTTTAAAAAGGCCAAATATTGTTCACCTTAGTACAAATTTGCTGAGTCCTTTTACGAGAAAATGGGATGAATCTGTCATTGTCAATGCAAATTTTATGCGCATGTTTTAACAAAACGCAATCATTCTATGGTGACACCTGGTCAAAACAGGTTCTACTGTATTTTTTCCTAATTTTAAAGATGTTCTTTTTATTTCGCATAACACTGTATGTTGAAAAGCTTTCGGCCAGAAAAAGCTTTCGATATGCTTTGAACATGACGGAACATCAGCGAAAGCATGAAAGCTTCTACACTACGATCGATCATGATGATCATGGGAAAACTCGAAATATTTCAGTGGCAATAGAAAAGCTCCGACAATTTTTTTTAAATTATGACCTTTTTTTAGTCAATTTAAAACATTAACATGAGTTTTTCTTTCTTTAATAGAAATTTTCAAACAGATCTTCTCATCAGCTATCATCGTAAAATATTTATAAATTTTTACAAAATCCATAACTTTTACATTATGAACATTTAAAATGTATAACGATATCAATTAACACTTTTTTCACATTCACAATGTTTTGCTTTTGTCAAAGAACGATTTTTGAATCGAACAATTTTTCTTCGAAACAATCAAAATAGCATGTTTCTCAAATATTCTTGTTTGAACAGGTTTCAGCATAGGGTAACTAGTAAAGGCTGCTTATTTATACCAATTATGATGGAAACACCACAATTCTTCTGAAAAACATCTATTTTTGCCGTTGCTCTTGGAAAACTTGGAAAATACTGAATTTGACTGTAATTTATTTTTGAAGCATATTTCAAACAGAACGGCCAAATTACTCAATGACCAATGATTTTTGTGGTGATTTATAGCATTAAGGAAATCAAGGTACTCCTGATAAACTCTTAGGAATCCAGCATATTAGTACAACCTGTTTGGAAAATATGAATTTTGGAGCCTTAATATAATACGGAGTGGCAAGGTTTATCTTTTGAACACTCCGTAAAAGAGCAAAGAACATTTCATACAAGGACAAATAACACTATTGTATTTATATCTTCGTAGAGTTAGCAGGAGCTCTTACCATACTCGGTTTTTTAAATGGTTTTTATACTGCAAATAAACAGATATCATTTTCCAAAGTAATGTCGAAAGGGTGATAAAATGGCAAACAATCTTTCCAAACTTGTCATAAACTGGATAATTTTGTTACGAAAATGTGTGTAAAAAAAACATTCAACGAATTTTCTTTCGGATTAAAATATTAAATCTTGAAGAAAATAATAACACATCTACTGGTATTGTCGCAAAACATCAAAACTTTTTATTCTTCTGCTCCGGCGGGGTCATCCGACATCGATGTAACCGCCGCGTCGTACAACACAAACGTATAAAAATATCAATAAAATAATCGTACCACTAGAGGAAGGGAAAATGAGTGGGCTCGCTTAATGGGCTACTGGAATCACCGTTGTCTTTGCAAAAGGGACACGATTCAAATGCTCGCATCCGAATCGAGTCGAGCATCGGGCTCGGAAAACGGAAAACAAAGACAAACCACTGAACAAACACTACTACTGTGCCCGTGCACTTTGCTATCACTTGCACTAGCCGCCTTACTTTGTCATTGCTAATGCATCCTATATACTGTTGTGCCTTTTGCCCGCTTAGCTTTAAGTTTAATTTGTTTCGTTTAGCGAGCTCTCCCTTTTCGATTTCTATCTTTGTTTATTTTATCGTGTGTGTATTGTTTGTTTGAGTCAGTGCGATCGCATGTTGCGTTTATATCTTCATAAAACATACTATCCCAGTCTAACCATACTCTACAGATGAAGATAATTTACGATAAGTGTCCGGTTCTTGCTAGCGCCTATGTCGATTGGGCAAAGAACGCTTACAATGCGTACACTTAACCATGTGACGTGAAAACTGCATAATGTTCGGTGACAGTGATGCAGATGATGATGCGATGTGATGATTGAAAGAAATGGAATGGAAGATGATCATTTGTCTAAAACAGGATAGCAGATAGAACTCGAGAGACAACACGCAAAACGGGTGAAGAAAGAGAGAGCGTAAATATGTACAAACTTTAATGTAAGCATCGTTATAAGACAAGTTTAGCGTGCCCTGTTTACGTCACGCACTCGCAAGAAGGCTCATTTTCGCCAGGAAAACGATTGGGAGGAGAAGGACCCCCTCCCCCCTTTTTCATCCGCGCGGAAGATTCTAGATTTCACACTCGAACTCTGATATCCGCCGGTTGAAGTAGACCATGCCCTGCTCCAGATCTTCGCTGAACCCGCTGACGTCGAGGTACTCGGATGTGTTCGAGGTGTCGTTATCCTCCAGCTGCCACTGGCAGAGTGTCCGCGCCAGGCAGGTGCGGGCCTCACTGAAGGTGGGTCGCTGTCGGGGATCCTTCCGCCAGGTGCGCTGCATCAGCTCGTACAACTCCGGCCTACAGTCAGCGGGCACCTCTGGCCGAGCACCGTTCGGCACACTCCGGACTACTTCCCGCCCGGACAGGTTCGGGTAGGGAGTGCAACCTGTGGTGGAGGAAAAGAAGCGACCGTTTAGATATGTTTCAAGATAAATTCCCGAGATCCTCCACCCTTTGACCATAGCTTACCCAAAGTGGCGATCTCCCACAGCACAATCCCGAACGCCCAGACGTCGGTTTCGCGAGAGAATATGTGGTAGGAAAGTGCCTCCGGTGCCATCCAGCGGATCGGTAACGCGGGCCGACTCTTCGTGTCATGCCCGTGACTACTGTGACCTCCGCCATCGCCACCTCCATGGCGCCCACTCGCGTCATGCCCGTGGTGCCTTCCGATGCCGAACGATCGTGCGCTCAGATCGAACTTGAACCGCGACTCACTGTGCGCGTGTGGCGCCCTGGGGAGCCGAATTTGGGCGTGCGTCGACTTCACCTTCTCCAGGTCGATCGACATACCGAAGTCACAGATCTTGCAGATACCGTTGTGGTCCAGCAGCACGTTCCGGGCGGCAAGATCCCGATGTACGATCTACAACGATAAGCGGAGGGTAATTAGAACAACTTCTTCTAAATACGACATGAGGTCTTATTGGTTGTAGATATGTTACCTTCTTCTCCGAAATGTACTCCATCCCTCGGGCGATGTCGTGCGCGAAACCGGCCAACCGTCGCGGGGAAAGAGGCATAATTGGTGGCCTGTTATTATGCACCGAGGGCGCTAATCCGTTGACGGCTCCCCGAGCGGCTCTCAGAAGTGATAGAAGACGTCCACGCATGGCGTATTCCATGATGAGTAGTTGTGGATCTTAAAAGAGATACAAAAGTACAAGAGTTATTACCTAGAACTTCCACAGGAAGTCTTTTTATACCCTTACCCTGTTCCAAGCAGGCACCAAGAAGCGTCACCACATTCGGATGCGACCCTAGCTTTCGCATAATCTCTGCCTCCGCCTTCAGATCGCCGTGCCCGTTATCACTCCGCTCCGTCTTCACAGCAACGATGCGCGTCGTTCCGAGGTGACCGGCAAGATCATCAGCTTCCGCCTTCCACACCTGCCCAAAGTTACCCTCCCCAAGGAGACTCTTGAACCGCAAATTACCCCGATTGAAGTCGTGCTCGGTCATGATCGACTCGTCCGTCGCACTCGAGGTGTCCGACTGTTCGAGGCGCACCACCGGACTGATCGGTGGCTGCCCGTCCGGAATATAGCGCTCCAGATCGTGCGACACCTTGTTCTCCCGATTGAACACGGTCGCCTTGATCACGTACAGCACGATGATGACGATCGGGAGCATACCCAGACCGGCCAGCACAAACGTGGCCGTGTTCATCTTGCGCATTTCGATCACGACGTCGCTGTTGTGGTGCAGTAGGACACCGTCGAACGATACGGCCGGCTTCTTCGTACCGGAGCTATGATCGGCCGGTGGGGGAGAGGTAAAAGCGAGTGAGAGGTCCACACTGGAGGGGGCGCGCGTTGGTAGACCGGGTCCGGTTAGCTTTGGGAAGATGTGCGACAGGATCGGATTGAAGCCCGCTTCTACACCGGTACTGTTGACTTGCGTCAACTCCGGAGGACTCGGACGGAGGCCGGTGAAGACCGAAACTGTCCCCCGTTCTGGTGGGGCCACGGTGGATGTCGTTGTCGTGGTTGTTGTGGTGGTTGTGACAGGCCTAGAAGATGGTGTTGACTTCGGTGGTGAAGCCATAGTGGGAAGAGCAGAGGGTCGTTGGAAGTTCCTTATTGTGGTAGTTCTCGCTGGAACCGACGATGGAGTTGCCGAAGGAACCACGGAACTCGCAGGAGTATCCGTGGTTGTCCTCACTGGAATCGTAGTAGTTGTCGTGGAGGTACTCTCCGTCGTTGTTGGGTTAGAAGTTAGAATCAATACCGTCGTTGGAGTATCAATTTCTTCATCCTGGAATGAAGGACGCTCAGTGGTTGTGGTCGTGGTGGTAGTGGTCGTTGTTGTGCGTGGCGTCGTCGTCGATCGAGTTGTTGTTGATCGACTTACGGGCACATATACCCTTGTGTTCAACCTCGAACGTGCCGGTGCAGGTGCCATGGTACTCGTTAAAGCTCTCCTCGTCGTCGTCGCTTTAGTTGTCGTAGTTGTCATCTCCGTAGTGGTTGGAGTGGAAAGATTGCGGAAGATCTGGTTGATGTCTGGCAGGGATACCAAATTCCTCGGTGTTTCGTAGTCCTCCTCTTCCTCCTCCTGTTCGATTGCTTGAGGGGGAGCGACTGTCGTTGGAAGAGGTTCCTCGGTGGCCTCCTGTAGATTGACAATCTGTGCATGTGTTTCAAAGGTGTGGAGAGGGTGATAGAACTCCTCTGGAGTTGCCACATCGGGGTAGTTGATGATCAGCTTCGCAATGCCAGAATTGTACAGTCCCGGTGGTGAAGAGTACTCTTGCTCTATTTCCGGTTTATGATTACTCGGAAGCTCAGAACTTGCGGTGGAACTTGCCGCTTGTTCAAAGATGGAACTTGGTTCCTTAACATCTGTAGTACTGATCGTAGTTGGGGCGCCATCTTCTTCAGTCTTTCTGGAGGACGTATAGTTGGCGCTTCGGGAAAACACCTGCTTCTCGTCTTCTCCATCCCCATCGGAGAGGTTACTAAGGGCAATCATAGAGTTGGTTAGCGTATCGGAGTGTACCATACCGGCTCCCGGTGGACTGTAAGTGCTGGTAGTCGTCGTGGTTGTGGTCGAAGTTGACGTGGTTGAGCCACTACCTCGACGAAGGTAGTTGTTCAGTGCAACGCCATTCCTCGATGGGTATCGGTTGGACCAGAACTTGCTCTTCTCCGTCGAAGGTTTCGCCACCGGTAGTTCACCCATCTCCAGCAAACTCGGATCCTCCTTCAGCTTGTTCAGATGCGTCCGGCGTGAGTTGATCACCTGATTGCGTGCATCCAGTCCCTTATGATGTGCGGGAAGCAGCTTCTGACCGAAGAACTGATACGGGATGAGATCACTCTCCTCAACGGATCGCTCCGTCGACAGTGGGACGAAGGTTTTCCGCTCCCTCAATCGTTTCCCGCGCGTTTCCGCATAATGTCCCCGGGTCTGATGGGGAACCGGACTCGTCGCGACGGTTGCTTTCGCCGAGGACAGCTTGGTGATCTCGAGTGATTTGTTACCGGACGGTGGACCAGCTCCGATGAAATTGTTCGTCTCTTTGGCTAGCTTGATGCTGGATCCGGTCTGCTGAATCGCGATTTTTCCCGTCCGTGGATTCACCACGTACATACCGTGGATGGACTCGTCCGTGTCGAGGAACTCGTCGGCGACGCCACCCGACACCTGCCGGCCGGAACCCGCCATCATGCCCTGCACCGGAACTATCAGGTTCGATTCCGGGGTGCTGCTGTCTTCCACGAGATTTCCCGCCACACTCGCCGCATGCTGCCGCTGTAAGGAAGCCTTCGTCAGAGCGGACGCAGGCGTGTGGTACTCCTTTCGCCAGCGATCCCGGGAGAGGGCGGTACGGCGTGCCTGCAGCACCGACATTAGCTTGTTGTCCCGATTAGTCATCCTTCGCTTGGTCATCGTTGCCGGAGTCGTGGGGCCGGTTTGCGTCCCTGTAATCAAAAGAAAAGGCGAGAGAGAACATACAAAATGGTGAAAAAACGGTCCACGAATGGTAAAATAAGACATTAGGTTCCAACGGGAGTTGCGAGCAGGAGATCAAACGCGGAAAAAAGTCAATCGACCCGAGGGAGCCTCAATCAACCGTCACACGTCCAACATTCGACAGCTAAACAAATCCTGACAGTTCGTCCCCGCCTCCCTCCCCCGGGTTGGGCCAGCGCCAGCCATTTGCATTTGCCACCCGCCGAGACGGGGTTCATTTTTCATCCACCGTCCGACGATCGTATGATCGATTGATCGATCGATGTTCGGCGCATTCGATCAAGCTGGTTCGCCGCGGTCGATTAAAGCGATTCGAATCGATCATCGAGCTCCCCTGGAGGGGCTGCCGTTGACGTTGCGGCTCGTCAACTGACGGCAGTTGATTAGGTAACTTCCTCGCCAGGTTCGGACAGGCGACCGGGCCGCGAAATTGTCACACACAGATCGAGCCGAACACATTGCAGAAGCCAGCGTACCGTTGACCCCTTCCAGAAACCCTATTGCTGGCACACTGACCATAGGAAATTGAGGGTAGCTTGCAAGAGCAGGTCAAAATAAAGCAGTAAAATGATTGGCAATGTTCGAGTGCTTCATTCGGTACGAGCTGGTCGGTCGGAAACGATCCGTCAACATCGTCAGCGCAGGTGCTAATCGAGAGATGATTGCGCCATGAAGGCCAAAGCTAAGGAGGACATCGTACGCGTCGCGGATTGCGTAAGGTGGCCAATTAACCCCGAAACCCTTGGCGCTGATTTATTGACCCAAGATCGGACTGGGCAACTGAAGAATTGAAGGCAAGCATGGTTAAGTACGCAAGAATTGGGTATGAAGTTCAGATAATCGATTTGCCATAAATTTGGCTGTGCTATAAAATTACTTACTTTATTATAATAACTACATTTCTGCGAGGTTATCTATTGATGATTGAGTATTTACCCTTTTTGGGATAAGTTGAAACGGCAGATAGGAGAAGCTCAAAATTAACTAAAACCTGCCCTTGGCGCGTATCACTTTATCCGTACTGACGTATCATGGCTAAAGTGAAAAATAATACAGCACGAAAACGGTGTCAGGGGTGAAGTTGGTCAGAATCGCGCGAGCCGCGACCCTACGACCCGCGGGTGCTTCTTCATTCGCCAAACCGGCGAAGAAGCGGGCGCAAAACAATCGTCTGATAATTGCTCATTCTCACGCTCAGCATAATTTGGATGCTGCAAGCGCCATACAAGAAGTGTGCGTCCGATGACTGGCGGTATTTCGATGGATTATTATTCGAACATCTCTGCCTATTGGATTTTTTTGCATGGGTCAAACGGTCAACAGCAATCAAATGGATGATTTGTTGTATATTCTTGCAGACGAATGTTTTGTTGCATATTCTTTGTTATGAGA
>KE525344.1:448554-470537 GCA_000441895.2 Anopheles sinensis
GTTCAAGTTGTTTCAGATGTTAGCATAAATATTGAACCACACTTAAAACTATTCTTGAAGGTTTTGAGAAGGCATTTAAATGAAAATCAACATCAAGGAAACTGTTAAATGGCTTAAATAAAGTATTAGTTTAGGAAATAATTACGTTGAGGAGTAGCTTGTGGTAGAAGAATTTATGAGCTGACTCCATTACCCAATCAATCGTTAATTTCAGATCTTTTACAAACATTAAATTGTTATGATACACTTATACTTTGGAAATAGTTTATCTGCCGCCTCATTTAACACTGATTGTTTACAAAAAGGAATGGATATTTCATAAGGAACCTGGAAAAAAGGCTACTCTGGTCACTTACACTTGGTTCTTCATTTTATTAAACCCTATTCGTACCCAATTAACGTTCGCGAAAGTGTCTGTAAATTACAATTCCGAGTATTTGCAGTTTGTTTGAGTAAAAAATTCCCATGATAAGAGCATCCTCTCGTCAAATTCCCATGATAAGAGCATCCTCTCGTTAAATGTAGGCACTTTTGATCACGTTCCTCGAGGAAGCTTATTATAACACAAGATCGGCGATACGTGCATCACCATTAATCGACAGAGACGATGGCGGTGTTAATCTGTGCACGTTGCAGTTGCACGCCGCGGGCGATTATGCAGATTTTGGCCGGTGCTGAAAATAATAGGATGCGCCAATGGCATCCGTAGGAGATGCTCTCCGGAAACATCGATCCGTTCGCAGCTTGAGCAGTGGCGGCTGTCGGAGCCTTTGCTCAGTATTGTTGTTCACCTTGAATGTATCCGAGTTGCTGTTGATTATTATTCAAGAAGATTCTATATTCTAGCAAATGAATGTTGGTTATTCCATCAGCATTTTTCACCTTACGCTTAATATTAATAATTGAGGAAGTGCAAAAGAAGTTAATTTATGCACTATTTAACGATAAATAATCAAATCCGGGGGAATAGTTTGTCGTCAACGCAACGATAAAATAAATGAGGCATATTTTAAACATAATCGGTTATGTTTGTCGATTGAAAGTTAACGTACAGCCATGTAGCGCTTTTGGCTTTTGAATAAATTAATGCACATTACAATCAACCCACCGCGCGAGAAAAGGCTACGAATGACGGTTGCAAACATTATTCAACCTTTTTTTACTACCGCTTCACTTTGCTCCAATAGAAATCCCGCCATTGCGCTTGGGCGCCGTATTATGTTGTTGTGTGTATGTCCCTAAAAAAATCTCCTCCTGCTCTCAATTTGTTGCACTAAAAATTAATCACCGTGTCAACGAGACGCTGCCAATGTCGGAGGCTTGGGTCTGGCAAACAACTATTTCTTACAGGAAGTGGCGGCTGTGCAGGCCGTGGCAAGAGATCACCTAATCTGTCTCCTAAAGCCCTAATGGACGATGCCGAAGAGCAATGCTTTCCTGTTTCAGCTCCAGACTTCGAAGAGCGCGTGTTTCTTACGCAACCGTTTCACACGCAGCGCGGTATGGAAGCATTGCCTTTATACACAGCTTGTTTTCTAGCTTTTTCCCAGAGCCCTCCCGCTCCGGCAAACTGTGGCTCGCGTGTCGGGCCGTCCGCGCGGGTTTGAAGTTTGCCACGGGATGGGATTTCTCATGCATGCGGATCGTCGTTTACGTAACGTCCGAAACCGCTGCCGGCAATGTCACGAGCTGCCGTACGGTGCTCGTTTGCGTTACTATCTGCGCGACCCATGTTAAGATGTACCGTGCGGAACGCGCAGGCAGGCAGGCTTTGGGAAACATCTGTCATCGTCTGGGACGGTGGTGCGAAGTGGTAACCGCAAAATCGCCACCAGCCAAAGCTGGCCAACGTGCCAATTGAAAGCTCCACTCCCGGGGAGCGGTTGCTGGATCGCGTTGAGCAAACCCGGCGATCGAAAAAGGAAGCGCTCAGCATCTTCACGTATGTGCCGGCGGTGATGTCAGGCTCGTGAGATTTGTAAATTGTTGTCAACGACGGCGCAAGATAAGACCGCGTGCTTGCGGTATGCTGTAATCTGGGAAGCCTTACATCGATTACTTTCTGCTGCCGGCCACTCATCCACCGGTGGCAATGCTTTCTCCGCGTACAAAAGACAACGGAACGATGCTCGGAAAGATTCAATACCGATGTAATGAATCGGTGGATGCAATCTTCTTCACACTTCAATTAATTTTCTTCATTGATTGAAAATATGCAGAAGCAATTCCCTTTGAATGCGATAGGGGGTTTGATTAAAACATCAATTAAAGATTCAATCAATTTTTATGTGCAGAAAGATGTTTTGTTCCCTGTTTCTTTTAGGTTCCCTTCCTATTAAAAAGTCTTTCAATTTCAAGTTTCACTGCTGCTGACACCTTTTTTTTGTAACTAACTTTTTCCTGTTTTGTTGGTTTGTGTTTGTTTCAAGAGGATAAAGCTAAGACGATAACAACAAAATCCATAAATATTTTTCTTGTTCAAAATGCTGACAAAATTATGAGGCTTTTAATGAATTGTTATCTACCTAATCACATAAGTACTAATACATTTATCGCTGCACTACAGAACAATCAAGCATCACTAGCAGAATCTTTTGATTGTTTCTTTCGTCAAGGAAGGTAGATTTAGATAGATTTCTATTGATTTGAATGGAATGACTTACCATTTCTATTTTTATTTGAATTTAAAGAATATAAAATATTCATTATAACTTACAGATACAATGAATATCTTATGTTTTGCTTTCGAATACCTTTCAATAATATTAAGACTCCTGGTAAATTACGCAAATAAGAGTTAAGAGAGCCTGAGGGACTTGAAAATCTTAGGGTTACAGATTTTCAAGTCCCTCAGGGTCTCTTAACTCTTATTTGCTTTCCGGGTATGGACTTTTAAAAATTTTGCCTTATTGACATTGTCTTTGTATAAATTTAATTGTTTTGAATTAAAATATCGGTAAAAAGTAAAAATAAATGATATTTTTCAAGATAACTATTATTGAAAAGGAATGAAAGTATAGTAACATTTGATTTTCATTTGATTTCAAGTGTAGAAACATTTGATGAAAAGGTTATATCATCATTTGAGCGTATTTTTAGAACATTATGAGTAATCAAATGTTAAGTAAAATAATCATGGATGCTTGCTTCTCCATATTACATTATCTCAATATTTATCGTAGCTAACTTTTCACTTAAATCGAGTATGTTTAGTGTTAAGTGTGTTCGCATAACCTATGAACCCTGGGAACCGTTTCTACTCTTTCGCAAGCAGATTGAACGAACCCTCAAGAAAAAGAAGGAGGGAGTGAATGATTGTATTCTCATCTCAATGATTCCCACAATGAGACGAAACTTACAAACCGTAGCTCAACGCGTACGACAACCGAATGCACTGTCTCATATTTCACTCGCAACGGTGGTGGGTTCCCCCAGTTTGGGAGGGTGGTTGGGAGAAGTTTAGTGATCCCACCCTCCCCCGTACAAAACACAATGCACCAAAGCGGAGGAAGGTTGGATGCACTGCTGCACCGTTCTATGCAATCGGGGTTTCCCGCTGTTTTTATTTTTGTTTGTTCGCATCAACATAGTGCACATAACACACGGTACCCCCCGCTCCCACCAGCACACCCGGGGGAGGGGGCCACTTCTAGTACGGTGCGCACACAATCAATCTTTCATGCGCAAGCGACGCCCGAACGGCTCGGGAACGTCGTAATTAGACAGGAAGCACGGTCCGCCAGTGCGCTCGGAGTGCTCTGACCCGAAGTGTGCCGCCGGTGGTAGTGCATGCTTGCAATTTATGCTCGCCGAAGACTCTTTACTGTACAGTACCCCCTTCCCCAAAAAAGGGCGGATGTCGAGTCGAGTGGTGGCCAACGAAGGAAATTACCTTCACGCGGTTCGGAGCGCTTTTCAATAGGTTAGCACAACACTTCCCACCGTCTTCACCCCAACACCGTCCGGAGTTGGTTTCCTCAATTTATGTGCCACCGGTCAGCGTGCAAATCCTCGCTCCTTTCCCCCTGGTTGGATCCACCCTCGAGGGTTGCACAGGTCGAATGTTTCCTTCTTCCGAATGACAACACGCGCTTCCTACCGTTTGTCCGGCGAATGGACGGTTGCACATGCACATCGTCATCGTTATGATCGTGAGTGTGTTACGACACGCGACACCACCTCAAAACCTCCATGCCCCATCTCCTTACACTTAGTTGCATTGGTGTTCCCATCGAATCGGAAACTCTTACCTCAGGGAGTGTATAGAAATATCTACTATCGACCTAAAGGAAAATACGCAACCTACACATTGACACCCTTCGGATGGGAAAGTGTTGGAAAGTGGTCCAGTGGCCCTTCCATGGGATGGTTCCCTTTTGGGAGCTCCCTATTAGCATAAATTAAGTTGCGCAACCAGTCGACCCCGTTACGGGATTGTGGAGACACTTTCTGTCCCTTGGAAAATCGCGTAACTAAAGCAAAGAAATTAAACTACATAAGAAGATGTTCAAAGACAAATATTATGAGGTATTTTTTACTTGGCGAAATATTTCATTAATTAACGTGAAAGAACTAAAAATATTTTGATGAAAGGTAGTTGAAGTTTTCTTATGTTCTTCAAGACAAACATCCTCATTACAAATTATATTTCACACTCAGTATTCTAATTTTCAACAAAAAATGAAGAGTATAATTTATGGTGTTTTTAATTTAGAATTTGCTGTTACTAGTACATGTAGCAAGTCCTTTGAATATCCAATGTAATGACTTGGTTTTAGATTTATTTATAATTCACTAACAATTGAAAACATTTGCATATACAATGAGAAAAATTCACTCATTAAAAACACAAGAAAACGAAAACTGTATTTGTAACTATCAGAATACAATAACTCTACATGTTTAACTCTGCGTTCGCGAAGGTAAACATCAATTAAATCTAGCCACTTTATGGCATTCACATAAATCGTGCCCTCTACGACGAGACGATGATGAGTTGTTTTTTATTCCACGAACGGTAGCATTGATTGAACGAGTGGCCAATTTTGATCAATTCGACTGTGGATCCGTTTAAGCTAACCTCCACCGAGCCAAGCAAGTGAATTGAGCCTGACGGTCTCCCAAACGTGGCTTCACATCCAAAGGTCAAACATTGATGGGAGATTGATCTGGTTTTCATGGTTTAGGGTTTGTTTCTTCGATAAAATTCCACCCCGCATCTCTGACGCTTTCGGTGATACTTCCTTTCATTTTGAACTAGTTTGTTTTCTTCTTCTTCAGATATATTTTACCACATAAACTGGGTTGTTCGTTTCTGTCGACAACGAGTGGACCGACAGCACCAAGCTATCGAGTTTTTGGACATCATTTGTGCATGAGTTTCAAGCACAACGGTTCAGATTTTGAGGTGGAGAAAAATTCGAAACGAAATTCCGAACGAAAGTAGCTCAGCACTGTTTTGATATCATGAGCCAGTCCGCGGGTAAAACAAAACGCATGACGCACAATGCGGTGACTAAGAGATAATGGGAATGATAAAATGATATCTGCTACTATCTCTGGAACGTTCGGCCTTCATGGATTAAGTGGAACGGTTCTTAGTCAGTCTAGAGCTTATCCGATAGCGTGAAACATATAGGTATCGATGATATTGCAAGTAAATATTATTTAAAACGTGGAATGGTTCACAGCACTGCGCAGAATGAATAAAAACTGAATTAGCGGAATTTGGGGCAAGTATGCCATAGGTGCAAGTGAGCCACCTGATATTTTTTCAGTCGAAATTCAATTAAATTACCAAACGAGTATACATATAAGTTTATCCCTCTTACTATATAAAGTGTACCGAATTTCATGCAGAATAGTCCACTTTTCGCATTTTTGTCATATATTTTATACTGCGCTTCAAAATGGAGGGTAATCTTGTAATATTACCACCAAATTAAATTAGCTGTCAAAACCCATTGAAATAAAAAATCGGGAAGGTAAGTCACTCTGCAGAGCTAAGCAATAGAGAAAGTGGTTCGAGGGGTCAACAAAACATATCAATAATTTTTCACGGAAAAATCTTAGTTTTAAAAAAAGTTAATTATTTGGGCGAAAGTTTCATCACTGCTTGGGGCAAGAGTGCCACCCATTATTATTCTCCAGAGTGAAGCTGCAAAAATTGTTGTTAAATTCACAGTCAAGCAGCAAAATTTCGTACCAAACAAGTTTTCCAGCGGCCAAAATTGAAAACCGTGAAAATACTAGCCAAATAACTGAAACTCAATGATACAACTCCCGTCGCAAGTTTAAAGTAAAGTTTGGGTTGTGATGAGACTATAAAATATATCGAAATGCTCTTTTAACTTCCCTTGGCATACACAACCGCCACATTTGCTAAGAATTCCATTTTTTTTATTAAATCCTTAAATTATGCTAAGTGGCCGTCTTGCTCCGAAGCAAAAAAAAAAATTAAATCATTTTTATCCATTTTCAAAATAATAGTTATTTTTGTGTTTATATTTATGAACCTCAACGACCAGTGCAAAATGTGAGAATATTCTAAAAAGTGTGAAAATGTACTAGAAATAAAACCGACCTTTTATAAACAGATTTTAGTAAGTTACAGAACGAATTGCTGAAGGAGGCACACTTGCCCCAAATTCCGCTACTACATCTTTTATAGTTTCTTTCTTTCGTGAAACAGGCATACATTTAATAGACCAAAGACAAAACGATCTTCTTCTCCAACTGATTGATGATATCCTCGAATAATTATAGCAAAGGACACGTTTTCACTTGGAAGACCAACGCACTTTCTGCCACTTTCTGCCATAAGCGCGCATAAGAGTCGGCAGAAGATAGATGCTCAACATGGGCGGCAACGGCGTCATTAGCATCAACGGCTGATTGCGCATTAGCATGAAAGTCACGGCAGTTTACAATTTGGTACGTGAAGAGGCAGGCTATGGCACACACATACACACACAAACACACATACAGCAATTTCCATCCTCTATCGTCGGGAAGAGTAAATGCTGGGTTGGGCTAATGTTTGCAAAAATTAAACCACGAATTATGACACTACAAAAAGCGTTTGCTGGCGATAGAAATCCATCGGAAAGCGTGAGTGAAGAAACACTCGACGAGATCGATGACTGCGGCGGAAGACAAAGCACCGGGTGGAAAACGGTCGGCCTGCCCTCCGGCGGCGGAAAAGCTAAACCCTCCAACCCCTCCTGCCCATTCCAACACGCGATCCATGCGAGACGATAAGACGTCCGCCTCCGGATCCGTGGCGTGGAGCGAGATGCAGCCGGGAGGAAATTGCATTTTGGATGGTAATGATTTCACACCTATTATTGTTGCTTGCACCGTTGCATTAATGCATGAGTCAGTGCCGGGCCCGGGGACGATTTCGGATCCGATAAATGCGCGAAAGGGAAATGACGACAGCGGCACGGACTTGTGTTTCGCAAAAATGGCCACTCTCGCTTCCGGGCCCGGTCGGCTTGGTGCGCGGTGATGTCGAGTGCCGTTAAATGCTTTGCAAACGCCTTCCGACCCGTCAAACACTGCCGAGAAACATTAAGATAATGTCTTAATCTAAAGCGAAAAAGCATTAGCGAATGTGCTTAATCTCGCGCTCCACTCGTCGCGTGCAGCGCATTACACCAACACTTTGTGTGCGTTTATGTGCGTGTGTTTGTGTAATTTTGTGTGACGTGTGTTCAGCAAACAACAAAGCAGATTTGGAGGATCGGCGCTGAAAAATGACGCACACGCAAATGTTGACCTTAAGCTACATCAAGGGATTTAAATTCCACCATCGCCACCATCACCGAATGTCACTCGGGGCCGGAAAAGGAAAGTAAAATTAATTGCACATCCGCGAATCGATCTGCCAGTGGGAAGGGGGGCCAGGGGGGGGGGATCGAAGAGGGAAACCGGTTTCAGTGTGACGAAACAAAAATTCACAGCACGAACCGTTCGGAAAGTAAACCGAAATAAATAAAAACCGATCCCGTCCCGGACCCAGAACGAACAGGATCAGTGGGTCAGTGGGCTTCTCCACGCACGTACATACAGACATATACACGCCATCCGGGTAGCATGTGGGATTTCCCGCATTTGTCCCGTCGTTTGGCCATTTCGTGAGGTGGCCCTAGGGCGCAAAGTGTTTTAGCATTCGGGACAGATAGGTAGCCTCCGGGGCGAAAATCAAATTTTAATGGTCAATGTCACCGACTTGACCCGGTTTTGGTTAAATAATACATACATTAATTCATGTTTCAAATAATTTCATTTAAGATTTGTTTAACAGACATTATGCTTTTCTAACAGAAATGTAGTACATTGTATTTTTAATGCTGGTGTTGTTAATAACTAAATTAATATTATCAGAGTTAAATGTAAAACTAAAATCCTAACTTTCCACTCTTCGTTTCTTTAAAGTATTATTTAAAATTCATAAACTATGCAACGGGATAAATTTAACCACAAAATATAGCAACTTTCAGAATACAAAAACATTTAAAAATATACTAAATCGATCAATATTTGATAAGCATATTAAAATATTTTCTGAAAAATACCTCAAGAAAAAAGTTTTATTGTATTACTAAAAATAGATAAACCCAGTAAATTTGATTTATTAGCAGCCTAAAGAGCTAATATTAAACTGTTTTTCAAGACAACATTAAGATTTAAAAATAATCTTTTGAAAACTACGCTAAAAAGAGGATCGTTGATAAAAAATGTGAGTAATTTTGGAATTCTGCTTACAAAATAAAAAAGTGCATTAAACTGTACTGAAAACCCTCAAGCAAAGTAAATCCTTGAAAATAAAATTGTTATTGCTTCACTGGAATCGTTTCATCATTGAAAATCGTCGGTACGTATAGAAAACTCTAGCAGTTCATTATTTTCGCTTTTGCACAATGATGCACATCGCTCATGAGCATCCTAATGCAACGCTTCGTACCAGACCTAACCAATACGCACACATAAAATAAACCATTCGTGAGCCCTTTGACCCACAAGCGAAGAAAAACGAAACGTCCTCGGTGCGCCGTGTGATGCCCTCTAATTTCCTTCGATTCGATCGATGCGAAACGTCGCCTCGGCACGGCACCACCAAGATTGCTCAAGAACTCTCTAGCCCGGTCCCCCTTTCGCGCCCTTTCCCGCGTCCGACCAGGTCCGATCGTTACGTAAGCTCATCTTCCGTACCGCTAGGGCAATGTGAGTGCATGTCGTGTGTTAATTCGCCAGCTAGTGTTCCGTAGGGTCCCCTCGATCGGTACGGTATCGGTTGCACCATTGGACGTCCAGCGCAGGTTAGCATGAGTTAAAAAAGAAGTTCCATCTCGTTATGGGCCTCAAGCTGCGGACCCCACAACGCAGGAGGGGCCTAAACATAGTCGCTGGCTTTGACGGCAAATTAAAGTTTTCCCATACACTCTCCAAGCAATGCAAAAAACGCAAGAACATCGCGATCGAGCCGGGGAGTTTGTGGTGCACCTTTCGGTTTGCATTTGGGCACGATCGGCCATCTCGCGAGTTGTCACATTCGGAACGCTGCCGAGCAGATGTTTATGCACTCGTCGGTCGGCAACTTTTCCGCCTTCCCTTAGATGATCGTTAGCCTTTTTGCGATGTTGCATGCATATGTAGTGCTGCTCCCAGTCAGTTGACCCGCTCGGTTGATTCCGCATGAATACATTTCCAGTGCGCCCGGGGAAAGCTAGCATATCTCTGTCAGTTTTTCCCACGAGAGGCTCGTCAATATTGTGGCGGTCGATTCTTGTTGCCTTTCACCAAGTGCCGTGTTTGCGTTTCCAAGAGAGAGGTTATGGCTCATGGCCGAGAGTTAATGGTAAACAACGAGCTCGAAATAAATTCATCGAAGTGCAACTTTAAAATTAATGTAGATCACACAAAATCGCACCAAAATCGAACAATGGTTGATTTGAAAATAACACACCATTACCACATTGGAGTAAAGTAGAGAAGAAGAAGCAAAAAACCTGCCCGCTTCCGATTCGTGCTAAAATTCGAATTCCCACACTAAACTGCAACGGGCAGTTAAGCGACGAACCTACGAAATGTTATTATTCCGTCGCGCTCGTGAGCGATAATTATGATCGCTTCAGCTGTCAATCAAGGAAAGAAATTAGAGAAGAGAACAAAACAAAAAAATAAGAAAATACATCCAAACCCCACAGCCATCCATAACTCACATAATATCCAAATCGATGCCACACGGACCGGCATCGTGGGCTCAATTACTCATCGAAAAATTATACTAATTTCATTTATCCACCTTGAGGTTGGCCTCACCGACGATTAATCAAGCGAAAATCTGGATCTCCCGGGCAGGAAAGTGGTTCGGCGAGCGAAAGAAAAAAAGGAGAATAAATCCAAGACCGCCATTTCCACACCGCCTCGGACCGGGGCCGGTGTGCGATAATAACCGTCATTAATGAAGTTTTATCGAAATTATACATCTTTCGCGCAATGTTGCCATTGCTGGCCGTGGCACTGTACGTGGTGTTCACCGGCCTTCCATCCCCGTGTCCCCCCCGGTGGCGTCCACATGGCAGCCTCATCGAACGGAAGCTCGCCGATGGTTGGGCATGCGCAGTTTGGGAAGTTCGTCGGTAAAGTGGCTCATGCATTTTTCGGCCATTTTTTCTTCACACTCAAATAAAAAATCCCTAATTCGCATTATTATTTATTTCGTTCGAAAATCGAAGGCAAAATAACCTGATCGAAGCCAAATCAAATGCTAAAATTGGCAAACAAATCGACAAACGGCGGGTGGCTGCGGTGTGCCTCTGCCCAGACCTACGTTTTTCTTCTCCTCCACTCCCCGGGCGTAAGCAGCCGCTTATGGAACTAGGTTTCCCATCGTTAGCAAAGTCGATCGAAGGAAGTTGAATTGTGTGCTTTAGTTTTTGCTACCTTTTCGTAAAGCTGCTTGGATGTTTTTCCCTCTACTTCTTCCTGTTGTCTATGCTCGCGATCTCTTTCCGCGCGGAATCGGACACGGTTATTTGGCTCGGAACCGAGATTTCACCGTTTTCTGCGCGGTGTGCGCGCGGTTCGGTGTTTTCGGACGCCCGGTGTGTGCTTTCACGGGCAGCAAAACACAACTCACCACCGTCGTGGCAAAACTTTCTCCCACGGTATGGCGAAACGAGGTGGAACTGGTAAGACAAAACCAAAACAAAAACAAAAAAACAAGCATGCCAACAGAAATGGTAACGAAATGGTAGCAAAGAGCGAACTTCCGGTTGAGCGAACGGCGCTACGTTTCGAAGCGCGACAACTGCAAACCGACCGACCGCGGTGGTTGTTCGACAGCAAAACAGCAAGGATGAGCTGCCACTGATGAGGCCGGAAAAATCGTGAAATTGTAAAATCGTCCATCGCATCCGTGCCTTCCGAGCGTGGCCATTCGGTAATGGCTGCTTCACGACGCACGGATCCGGATCGATAATGAGTGTGATCGCAAAAAAAAGTAAAACAACACGATTCACTTTCAACGCTTCTACCGACAAGTGTTTCAGAGTTTGCTCTCAAAAGTATTCAGAAAGAAAGAAATTTTAAATCAAAACCTCTCATGATCGAGTGAAAATCTAAATTTCGAAAGGTTTGATCTGGTAAAATCAATTTTTTAATTGTTCCTAGCACATGAAATTGCTGCTGTTTTTTATGCACTATTACCTTGCTTGATTTTTCTATCAAAACATGTGCGAATTCTTCCGAAAAAACAATGCCGGTCTTAACAAAACTGTTTGCATAACAAAACCTCTTAGTTTTACGATAAAGTTGTTTTTTCAATTGGTGTATTTTTATATTTTCTATTTTGTACAGACTTTTTGAAGCGGTATTATTATGTTTTGGTAGTTTTTCTTGTTTAATCAGAAAAAAAGAAAAGATTAAGCTAACATCATGGTGAACATTGCCTAAGAAAAAATTAAAAAGCAAAACATAGTAATAAGTAAAGAAAACCGATACAGAATAATGTTCAAAACAGATGAAGTTGTAACGTTTTGAGAATGAGTGTTCAAAGATGTTATTAGCTATTTTTGAGATATTCCAAAAAGAAAATGTTAAAAATCCCCTTTGCACGTTTGGATTCTTTTATTAATTGATACTTTGTTTTAAATTATCTAAGATAAATTCCCCGTTGTAACACTATAAATATTAAAAAAATAGCAGCTATGTAATTCAATTAATTGGACTTTTTTGCAACCTTCAGTGTACAATTGAATGTCCCTCGGAGCAGCTCACAGAAGGCAATGAAACAATTTATGCTAGTGTTCCCACGCGCCCATCCTTCGGGTGCAAATGTCAAACGGCATCGAAAAAATGCTCTGCCCTTTTTATCTTTCCCGGTCGGTAATCAATTTCACTTTAAATACACCCCCGCGGAGACCGGTGACATTTACCTAGCCGTCGGCAAGGGTGCCATCCGAATTGGCCGGGTAAAAGCACCGAATTTGCCACCCAAAGTCAGCACCCACCCATCGCATCAGCCGAAATAACATCCAACGAAGTTTATTGCATAACCGTGCGGAGAAGCGCACGGGATGGACACACGGGATGGATCGTGGTTGAAAACGAAAGTAGCCCCCCCGGTCGGGGTTGCACTTTTCCTGCGCTTCCCGAAACGTTGCACGCTGAGACGATGTCGTGAGTTTTGTCTTCGCGGGTGCTGTTGGCAGAAGCTTAAGGGCTTTGTGGTGTGCTTTTTTTTTTGGTCTTCGAGCGTGCAGCAGGTATTAAGAAGCACCAAGTGTCTGCTCAGGGTGCTGGTGAACACAAGGGTCATGTATGGACGGAACGAAGCAGTAACACAACTGCAAGCTCGCTCACAGCTGCCAGTTAAGGCTAAAGGTTACTTTCTCCTCAAAGGGTACTGACTTGACGGTTCGGTCGTGCACGTTGGCTTATTTGGTTTGTCGACTCGAAGCAATATGTTTCACTGGCCTGAGAGCTCGAAAGAGGAACCGGTATGCTTCTTTGGGCAGGATGTTGATCTATCGAACACTGATTGGAAAAATCCAATCAAATAGTGACATTTAACAAGCAAACCAAGTGAAAGTGAATTGCCTCCCGAACTATCGTCAGCACTTCAACGCGCCGCTCTTCAGTGCCGCTAACGAAAAACATTACTCGAAAACAAAGAGCCATAAACGATTACAATTAGACGATAGAAATGTTTCATTTGCATGTCTGATGCATGTACGCTCTGTGATGAAGCTCACTCATGTGAAAAGAGAAACACGCGTCTCCCCAGCCATAATTAAGTGCAGCAACATTTTCGTAGGGGGATTTTCATCATCATCATCAGCAGCATCAGCAGCAGGGAAGTGCCGTGTTAATGTTTAATGCTCCAACGTGTTGTGTTATGTTGCCGGTGACGCTTCCATCAAAGGGCCTTTCCTGTCGGTAGGTACATTTCCGCTTTTTTCCGATCGTTTTCAAACGGTTCGTTTTGTTCGCTAAACGGCATTGTTATCCAACGCATGTGGCGGCGCGAGAGGGGTTCGTCGCTTGCTGTTTGGTTTGTTTTAAATTCAAAGGGCAAGTGTCGATCGATCGGGGTGGGGTTATGGGAGATACAAGGCCCTCGAACGAAAGTGCCTATCCCAAGCAGCTATGAACCAGTTCATCAAAATAGTGGTATATGCCCGGATTTTTTCTTTTTCCTAATATTCAAATCAATTCCATATCACTCTCCCGATCGACGCAAGGCAAAGAAAATTGAATTTGTACGCTTTATGAATACATTTTACTGCCACAATCCCAAACCGTTTGTGTCGGTCTGTCAACTGCCATCGGGGTTCGTCACGGCTTGCCGGCCCAAAACGGAACTGAATCTCAAAACGCACCGTTCGGGTTGGAGTGGCGGGTTTTCTGAAATGGAATGCTCACGGTTTTCGTTTGAATTTTTAATTAGATTTCTTCACCCTCTACGGCGAAGTTCGGCGACGTCGGCGGGTTTCGAACCGAAAGCTGGTATTCCGCGCGGATGGAAATGGGATAGAATTGCCATATTCGTGGCTCATAATTTTTCACCATTCGGTCGCGCATTTCGCTGTCAAGTGAATTCGCATTGTGTTTTTTCGCGGAGTGGATGTTGAATGGCACCGGGTCGTGATTTTGCGAATCGGGTACAGCTTCACCGGGTTGGGTGTGTTGTTTCCACGGCGTACCGGCAGCATCAGAAGCTACCACTGCCACCCACACGGGGGAAGAATGAGGCCAATTACTATGCAAAAGAGCTGGGAATATGCGATATTCACTGAGGTGGGAGAGTGTAATTCTAGACTTCTAAACTTTTGACCATGATGTGGGGAACATGGAAGAAATATGGGACTAATTTAATATAATGTGAATTGTGTTAGGAACTAAAACCATACCAAATCGTTTCACGTTTCTCCCCTAAGGAGAAAAAAACCATACACTTTTGCATGTTTCTCATTTTGACAGAAGGTGATCAAAATTAGCACGATTTTTTCGGAAAATGCCTACATCGCCGTAATCTTATGATTAAATAATCGACCGCATCAATCATACCGACGGCAACCCCCAAAAAGCTCCCGTTTATTCCTCGGCTGCGAAATTGCTTGTTTTACGGTTCGCTCGGTTCCCGAGATTCCCACAGCCTCTGTATCCCCTAATTTTTTAAATGTTCCACCTGAGGGTCTTGCCTACCGAACGCTCTACCCTCTTGGCTGTTTACAGCGAGCCAGATGAGCAGGCCTCCGACGTAATTAGGCACCCATTGTTGAACGCGTTACGTTAGTCCGGCTCGTCAAAAGCCATCCATCACCGGCGCAGTTTCCAAACACAGGTCGCAAAGGTGAAACGTAGTGGAACATCCCGCCCGAGCGCTTGTTTAAAGTCGCGAGAAGAGAAGAAGAGAAGGCCACTGGACCACTAGCTGCAGGTAGTGGGTCGCTTCACTGTTTGGACTTTCACTTGCCCCGGAGGAGTGGACCGTACTCTTCTTACGTCGGTCGGGATCTGGTCCGAATCCTTTCGCGCGCGCCGCTCGTTTGGCTATGTGTATTTTTGCGTGTTGCCTACGAGCAAATGAACGGCGGAATCCTACGGCGAAGTTGGCAGATGACTAAACACAAAAGCCAAGTGCGAGCAAACGTCCGCGTAAGCAAAAGGTAGCCAAAAACAAAAAGTTCCCCCTAACATCAACAAAGAGACCACGTGTGATTACCAAACGATTATCGATCCGATTATGGCGATGCGTTCGCTGCTTGGACCGTTGGCTGTGCGGCTTGTCGTTCGGGGCGGTATATTGCGTCGACCCCGCGGATTTTACTTATTCGGACGAATGAGTTACGCAATTGAATGTCCTCTTCGGCGAATCCATCATGCAGGGGGGAACATTGTGTCATAGACTGAGCTCAGGAGCGCTACCTGTTTTATTCGCAGAACCACGCGAAATGTCATATTTATTTAAGGCGGTAATTACATCACGAAATGTATTAAAAACCGCCTCATGTATTTTTCACCTGAAACATTCCATGTTTAAGTTTGAGGATGCGAGTTTGTGAATATTATTATTTTATTCATTATTTTATCAACTTTAACCGTGTTAGGCCGGTTGTGATGTTTAGGCCAATGTTGCAAAGCAGAGGTGGTATAAGTATTTGAAATGTTAAGTCTTTTTTTTAACATTTTCATACATGGTTTCCTTAGATTTTATTCCTTTTAAACAGATAGATTTTTGGTTTGTTGCACGGTTAATTTATATCTTTGATTATGCTTGGAATTAATCCTCTGCAGAAATTATTTTTAAATGTCCTGTTTTTACTGTAGTGCCTTCGGTTACTAACTTGAATCAGCTTCGAGGAGTTTTCGATGTTGCGAGCCTTATTATTACGGATATGACAATTGAATTCCTGTAACACGTTGACAGGCGGTTCGGAACTTGTCACGAAATTCATATATAATTACACTAATATAGTGGGAGTTTATGGTAAATGTACAAATTTACACTTAGGAAACCGTGGTCTATTTGTTATTTGCTTAAAAACAAGCCACGGTGTCTGTTTTATGAACAAATTTTATCAAAAACGACTGTACTAAAAATATGTTCTGGCAGTCAACGTGTCTATTTTGGATAAAAAAACGACACTCACGAGACCAGGAATTATTTGACAATCAATAATACAATAACTATAGAAACATCTTACATTGTGAACAATTCCGATAAAAATTAGGATGGATGTTTTGTATGTAGCACTAAAATTTTCTTACGGTCCAGACTTTGACGACCCCTGTTCTAAAGAAAAATGACTCCGTTTAACACATTGTCTGCCAAGCGTTTAGCTAGCACACTTTGTTAGTACGATCGTTTTTGGTTTATAAAATTACTTGGTTTATAAAATTAATTTAACATTCGGTTATCACCGACCAAGCAAAGTTTAAGCTTGCCAAAGAGTTCGTTTTTAATAATGCAACAATTTTCATGTGCACCAAGAATTGATTTTTCGATTTCGTTGAGAAAAATAAACAGCCGAATCCAAAAACAATTCAAGAAGTTTCATTGCAAAAAGAATTAGGCTAGAGTTGTGCTTTATGAATCTTTTGGTGGGATATAATCATTTCAAACTGTCATGCAAGATTCTTTCAGATTGATTCTTGAATCTTTGAGGATTCAAATCAGAAAACATTGATGAATGTTTATAAGCTTCAAGATCGTTAGATTCGGATCTTTTATAGATCTTTAATGAATCACCAAAATTCTTTATGGTTGAGGATCGAGCGATAAAAAATGGGTTCTTCCTTTTCTATGTTAGTAACTTTATGAGCATCATTGATCTGTAGTTAAAAGAATTATGAATCTTTCATACATTCATACAAATGAATCTGAATTACCCAACTCTTAATTAAATACTTAAAGCGGTAAGATCTCTTCACTTCAAAGTACCTCCATACTTCGGCATACTTTCTAGGTTCTTTCGCACAACCTTTTCCCGGGCGCATAGAACCTTCTGCCCGCAAAGTATTGAAACTCCATCCCTACAGGGTGAGGAATTATTAGCCCGCGGCTCTCATGCGTCCGGCTAACCTCAATACATTCGAATTGATAACGTCAAATATGGCGCGATGCACTCACGACTTGCAGCCCGCTGGCTCCGCTGCGATTCCGCTGATTTCCATTCGTTTTCCACCGAATGAGAATGAAACGGACGCTCGGGCTCGGAGCGAATGATGCTCGTTCTATCTATCCATGTCATCACCTCGACGCTTTTCGTGACCATCAATATTCAATTGGCGATCGCTAGAAGACGCTTCGAGATGGTTGTGAACGGGATGGGGGGCGGGAATAGGGTTACAGAAATCGAATTGAAGCTTCTGCAGCTGTTGCTTATTTATTTCTTTTTTGTTATTGGCTTGTCCTAAATGTTTTTCACCACCTTGAGGAGGTTCGGTGTAATGAAATCCGTATCAAATCGAACCATCGGTTTCAATCGGTAGGCCACCATGGAACGAACATGACGGGTCGTGGCTGTGTGTCGGAAGGCGCCGGAACATCTGTGACCGATATTGAAGTGTTCGGTAGTTGACCCATCTCGAGCCATCTTAAAATCGTCCAGGGTGACAGAAAACCTTCGCACAAGTGTGGTTGGCATGTTTTTTTCTGTTCCTTTAGTTACTTTTTCACACGCAAACAGACGTTCCTGATGTCGCGGATATTCCACTTCCATTGCGACGAGTGACAACCGTAAAAGGAATGTTGTTGGTAAAGTCTCCTTCACCGATGGTACCGATGGGCCGTCGGGTTGATTCGCAATGGTAATACATATTCATAACCGCTTTGGCCTTCACCGCAAGGGCTTCATAAATCATTCACTCGAATTTCTCCGGCCATCCTCGAGGCGACTGCCAGCAATCGATCGATCTCGAGCGTCCCACGCCAGGCTGGAGAAACGCATTGTCGATGGTGAAAATTATCCTGTCAACCCACCGCGCTGTTGTGCTGGCACATCTTCATACGCGATTTTCAATGATAATTACATCCCGCCTTCGGCCAAACCCGGGCGGCGTCTTCACGGGATCGCAAGAAGATGGCTCCATTCTACATTCTTTCCAACACAACTGCTTCCAAACCCCGTCTCGAGCACTAGACCTTAAGAGACTGTAGGGAAATTGATTGCTGCCCGCGTGTCTGTGGGCTGCTTTCAGCAAGGTGTGTCGCTTGTGGCGTGGTTTCACTTCCTCCATCGCAACCGAAGGCCACCCTAGAATGAAGATGCTGTTGGCCCTGAGTACAAACGGCCCGGTAAGAGTGCTCACTACCGGCGTGTATGATAATGACTCGCCTCTGTGACCATGACGCGCGGTGACACGGCTCAAGAAGTCAAACGGAACGGAGCCAAAGGTTACGCTTTGTATGCCGCGCACACACAGATCGACCAACCGGATGGTGGTGTGAATAAATAAATGTAACTCTTTATGGCTGTTTCTGCTGTTTAATTTCAGAGCAGTGAACTGCACGGTAATGTAAACAGTTTGCTTTGAACATAAATTACAAAACTGGTCTTAAAGCCACAGCGTTAACTGTTAATTTGAAAAATATTTTCAAGCTGTGTTCAAGGAATTACAAAAAATTGGTGAAGGTTTTACTAACAAAGTTTTTTGACATCTGTCAGGATCAATGAGTGGATTCTTCAACTTACAAGTAATATGAGTTAAATAAATGCAAACTTTGTAATGCAACTGACTAAATAAATTCAGTTATTCCTAACTTCTGGATCTGATAGGATGTCTGACTGAAATATCCCTGCGACGTCAATAATGAAATCTACAGATGTATTCATATCAAAATAGAATTAAACTTTGCAACTGCATTTTGTTGTAGCGGAATTTGGGGCAAGTGTAGGGGTAAGTGAGCCACCTGGCATTTGTCAGTCAAAATGTAATTAAATAACCAAGTTTAGTATACAGATAAGATTATCCCTCTTACTGCATATAGTGTACTGAATTTCATGCAGATTAATTCCTTTTTCACATTTTTGTCATATATTTTATGCTGCACATCGAAATGGAGTGTAATATTTTAATAATTCCACCAAATTAAATAAGCTGTCAAATCACATCAAAACTAAGAATCTAGTAGACATGTGTCACTCCGCAAAGCTGAGCATTAGGGAAAGTTTTTCGTGGGATCATCCAACAATATCAATAATTTTTCATGGAAAAATATTAGTTTGAAAAAAAGTTAACTTTTGGGGCAAAAGTGCCATCACTGTTTGGGGAAAGATTGCCACCCCTGTATCTGTTATTATTCTTAAGAGTGAAGCTGCCAAAAATTTAAATATTGTAATAAAATTCACAGAGAAGCAGGATGGTGCGTACAATACAAGCAGATTTCATCCCAAAGAAGTTTTCCAGCGGCCAGAATGGAAAACCGAGAAAACGCTCGCCAAATAAATGAAACTTAAGGAGACATCTACCGTCGCCAATTTGAAGCTAAGTTTGGGTCGTTATAAGACTATAAATGACATATAAAAGCGCCAGATATGCTAAGATTTTCCATTTTTCCATTAAAACCTTAAATAAAGCTAGGTGGTCGTCTTGCCCCGAAGCACAAAAAAGTATATGATTTTCATCCATTTTCAAAACAATTATAGAACAGTTGATTTTGCGTTTATATTTCTGAAACTCAACGACAAATGAAAAAATAACTGTGAAATTGTACTAAAAATAAAGCCGACTTTTAACAAACAGATTTTAGTGAGTTACAGAACGAATCGCTTTAAAAGGCATACTTGCATCGAATTCCGCTACTATAAATAAGTTTGACTGATCAATAGGAGATATCTGATTCTACAAATTATACCTTTTAACTGAATATTTTAGCTGGTGTGAAACACATTACTTCATCTGTCTTCGTTGTGCCGTGAAAAAACGTGAGTACTAAATTGTTTAACATCCGTAGCAAAATGGACCACTCCATGTAAAGCTAAATTTATGATTTCTTCATGGACTTTCACAATGCTTCGATCAAACCTAGCGAATATTTTTAATTAAGCGTAAAATAACTGTAGCGCGTGTTTTACAATCGAATATTTCAATCGACACCCGTCGAAAATCTTGATCCTCCCTGCTACTGATCGAAATCTCGCTCTCTCTCACGACACGACGCCTTTGTCCGGCCGTCACGCAGGTCAAATGTTAGTCCACATCGTGCAGATTCCCGGACGGCAGATTGTTTCACCGATCCGATCGATTCCGCTTCCCGAACGCACGAATAATTATGCGCGAAGGTGTCGAGATGGCCTGTTGATGTGGATTATGCAACGGACAAAACGGTCGCGCAAGTAAAGAAGACAAAAAGTGTAACACGAGTTGGGAAAAAGGTGGTCCAATAATATTCATCCTTTCATAATCAAACGATCGCCCTTCACTAACGCCTCCGGTGGTGCCGCCGGTCTTCTGTACGGTCTCTGCTGGCCGGCTGGATTGTATCTCAGGTCCATCAACGCCAGCCGGCGGGTTAAATGGTGCCCAAATAGCTCATTGAGGTCGGCTCTTATCTCGATTTCGGGGAGCGAATGAAGCCCCATTTTGCGTTTTTCGGGCTGTTGAAAAAAACGGTGCACGGTTTTGGGCAAGAACTCTGACCCACTCTGTCGGCAAGCGATGAGTTTAATTGCTGACCGGGCACTGCAGGTGAGGTGAGGTAGCTCGATGGTGATGACAGCGGAACGAAACGGCTGGCCCTTTCAAAGCCTAAGACAATCTACTAGAAAACCGAGTGGTACGCACTCGACGAGGCGTGGAAGTACTTGATGAAGTTTGGCTTGTAACGAGCGCCACTTGCATTCCGGCGGAAGAAGCCTTCAGCTGCCGAAAATGTTAAAGTGAAGCGCGCAACATCTGATATAACATCTCCTCCACGATAACAACTTGTTGTTGTCCGCCTTTCGGGGCCGCGTCCGTTTGGGAGTGAAATGGAAAGTGAAAGGAAGCGGAACAGCGAGCGCAAACACGTCCGCAACACACCGATGGCTACAAATAACAACAATCAGTACCGATCGGGTCGACCCCAGGCAACCCCCTTTTGGAGGTGCAATCGAGCCAATAGCCTCCTGCTCCACCACCTCCCCCTGCCCAAGAGAGTGCGATTATGATAATAACGCTTTTCGGCGTGGCCACAAATCATTCACGCGACCCGTGGAGCCACCCGGAGCAGCCAAGGGAGAGAAGTAAACATCGCGTTCGCCACAGGATTTGAAGCAACCGAATCGCCGGGGCGCGTTTAAGTGGCCCATAATATGGTAGGAAAAACGGTGCGCCTTTGCTCCGAAGCACTTTTCCTTTCGGTTTCGGCGAGCGTGGTTAGTGGGCAATCACTGCCAAACACTTACTGTGCAAATTATTCCTCGTTTGAGTTTGGGCTTTTGTTTTGCTCGTGGTCGCTCGTGATTGCGGGGCCAGCGGTCACTTACCTGCAAATGGAAGAGGAGAAAAGAAAAGCAGATTATTAGAATGTTTTCCCGCAGATGCTAGTGCCGGTGGGTAGCGTAACAAGGTTCTAGGGTCGGATCAGTTTACTTCACAGCGTAAGTTCTTAACACTAGAACACATTGATTCGAAAACTTGCCCAAATGCTGTTTTGTGGTGTCCGTCGGACCCCTCTTTTCATCACGCTGTAACGTTGTCAGTTTTCAAGATTTTTTAAATCCGTAACCGCCTCTTTTTAAGTAAATTTGTTGACTATCTTTTAGCGTTTAAGGATTTTTGATGCACTCCTTCCTCATTCCGCTACAGCGCTATAGCTCGGTGTGAAGCAAAAAAGGTTGATTCCTCTGCTTTGCTCCTTTATTCCGTACGCCAGCGTTACGATGCGTTATGCGGGATGCGTTACTATAGTATTGAATACACTCCAATATATTGAAAGTAGAGTTATGTTGTATCTTTGTGGTCAATTTGTGCCATCATTTTTGCTT
>KE525344.1:488524-515666 GCA_000441895.2 Anopheles sinensis
AACCTCGCGGGACATATAGATTAATGCTGCGCCTCGGCGAGGTCACATTCACGGTTCAATATCTCTTCTCTTCCGCACCTCCGATACCCTTGCGTACGGGATCCGGACCATCTCGGCCAACACGTTCGACCACGGCGCGTTCACATATTGACCATCAGTGATCCACAGCTAATCATCGCGGCTCGCGGGATCGGATGTTGCCGGCTTTTTTTGAATTCGCACGAACTACCGGGCGCTGCGCGTTACGAAAATGGCTACAAAAATATGGACGCATCCGGCGAGCCGCGGAATTACGGTGATTGATTTTCGAAAACCGGCAGCAAAAACCCAAACGTGCGTCGATGCAGAGCCTCACGGTGGAGGATGCGCCGCCATGGGGAAGTTAATTGGCAGAGCATCTTGATTAATGTGTGTGAACAAGTTTATGACTTAACTTCGGAGATGCGGAGTGGTTTTTGTTTATCGGTGTGGGTTTTTTTTTTAAACACCTGATTGCTAATTAATTTCGGAAATCGAAACACACAAATCCGACACAAAATCTGCAGAATAAATTAATTAAATGGTAGATGATGAGATGAAAAGGCATCATTAAGAAAAAAAACTCTTACATCTACATGTATCTTTGGATTACTATTTTCTTTGTAACTCTTCCTTATAACTTTCAGCATGGTTCGGTTGATAGATAGACATTTTGTATTATTTCCACTTAAATATAAAATTTCAAAATGTTTAAAAATCAAATCAACTAGAAATTTTGTTCGAATTTCGAGTTTTTTCTAGAAACTATCATATTTATTTAACACTAATCCAACTCGGGGTAATTTTGACCGAAACTGATGCACCTCGTCATCATTCCGCTAGTTCTGTGTAAAGATTTGAACCGAATTTTAATACATGTCAACTTTTACCTATTCAAAATGTGAAATAGAAATAAAAAAAAAAGGATGCGCTAAAAAGCTCATACAGTAAACCATATTCAAAAAATAATTTCATAATTTTAAGATATCAAATGACGGCAAACATTGACTTCAAATGTAAAACATAACGGCAATTTACATAATAACGCATCCCGTTTGCGTACGAAATAATGGAACAAAGCTAAGCACAGAAACAACCTATGAAAATCTAAAAAAATCCGTAATCCGACTTTTAAGGTCAACTTGCGGGATTATTTGTATCTTAAAAATATGAAATTAATTTTAAAGGTGGCCTTATGTAGAAGCTTTCTACCGCACACTTTTGTTTAAAATTGCCATTTTACATTTTGAACAATTAAAAGTTGAAAAGAATTTAAATTTGGTTCAAATCGATCTTTTTTGCTTCCCACCGAGACAGCGAAATGATGAAAAAGTGCCTCAAAACACCTACAAACGCCAAAAGATAGTCTATATATTTAGGTATATTTGTAGCTGTTTAAGGATTTAAAAAAAAACCTGAGCGTGTTAAACAATTGGAATTAAAATGACCCCGTAAAAAGCATTCGGGCAAATTTTCAAATCAATGTATTCTAGTATTAAGTACCATCACCTGTCGGCATGGAAAAACAGGCACAACATCGATCCATATGCGATACTTGACGCTCAAGTATCTCGTTCACATCGTGTCATGCAACTGCACACTGTTGCAAGCGATCTCCTTTTGGGGTCCGTTAACCGCGGTGCCGTAATGACAAACGGAATCGAGAGCAAACCAACATAACCTGCACAGACGTGGACGGGCGACGAAGCAAAAAAAAAGAAATAGAAAGACACTGCACTTTCCTCCACACCAGCGATGCTCGGTCTGGAATTGACAGTGCAATTGTTCATGCCTTGTTCAAACCGGTACCGGAGCGATTAGATGCAGCCAGAGAAAGGGGAGAGCAGAAAAACTGCCTCCACCGTCAGCGGAAAGGTAAGAATTGAATCTTTGCCGGTCTCAATTTACGGTTGTTTTGCTTTTTTTGTCTTCATCTTCCCTCCATGGGCTTGGATGTACTTGTTGCATCAAAATGAAAGCATAACAGCCGGAGGCAAACCTTAATACCGGAGCCTCGGTGAAACAAAAACTGAAGAAGGCGAACGAAAGAGAGACATAAAAAGGGCCCACAATCGTCTGCAAATTAAATTCACTCAACTGGAACAACTAGGTGAGGATAGTGCACATGGATGCTGGCAGCATCGCAACCGGGGTCGGGACATACTCCAAGAGAGGGAAAGGGGGAAAAAAACAAAGCAACCGAGAAGCCTGCAAAAGTGTGCCTCTAATTGTGCAACGAAGAACGTGAACGGAGAACGGACGGCGGACTGGAAAATTCTCCAGCAATTCAACGCTGCAATTGCAATTCCGATGCTGCAACGATCTAGTTTTGCTGCACCTCGTCGGCTCGGTGGACGTTTTTGTTTTGCTGTCCGCACCAATTCTCCCAGTTCCAATCTCATCGCCGACATTATCGTCGTCATCGGGTGGTGGGTTAATGACGCGTGAAGGAAAATGGATCGACTGGAGGCTCCCAGAATGACCAACGGCTATTATACAATCGGATGGAACCCACCCGGTCGGGATGGACACCCGATCATCCTCGTGTACAACTCCACCGGCAAGTTTTAAGGCAGTGAACTCCCTCTCTGAGGGCCCTATCATTCAAGGCAAGTCGTTTAATCCTCGCAACATTCGGTGGGTAAATCTTTGGCGAGGCTCTGCTTGACGAAGCTCCCATTACCAGCTGCCCTGCCATAACTTTCAATCATCGTCCGGAGCGTAATGCGGATTGCGAAGGGGCTCATTAGAGGTTGCGGATTGCAGAACGTGGACAGTGGGAGTGGGGCGAGAGGCTAGGGCTAATCATGGTGGACGCGATGCAGAACGTTGAAACTAGCGGTTGCGATATCTGCGCCGCTTAGAATTATCCGTCCGATCGGCTCGCGTCCGATTGTTGGTTGTTTTGTTTTTCCGCCTGTCTTTCTTGCTTTTCCTCCGTCGATCGGGGTTGATGTTTTAGGTTGTTTAGGCAAATTGGATAAGTAGACGTTTGCAGGTAGCAATCAAAACGGTAGGGAATGCATTTCTCTCTACGTTGATTTTCTGTTGACGCAAAGGTCCACGTTCTTTGCATTGTCTCTATTCAGTTAACAATGTGTTCGCAAAAAAAACGCTAAAGTACTCTTTAAAACATGAGTAATACTGTTTCTTTGAATGTGAATCGTTTCTCATGTGACTTAATAAATGAGGTTTCTTTATTGCATTTTTTGGTTCCAACATTTCAAACACTCTCATACCCCAATTTATTTTAAGGAATTCAAATTTGTCCTAGCTCATGAATAAGGGTTGTATGATTTATTTTGAAGTTTTTGTCTATTGATTTCTCGACTAGTTTTTGTAACTCCATTTTGATATGGCTGTGAGATAATAAAAGAGTTGCTAGTCGCTACAGCGATTCGAATCCCTGGGAAGAAATTTGAAGTAGTGATTCGAATCTCAAGAATGGGTTTGTAGTTGACATAGAGTTTTTAATCCGTACAAAGAATCGAATCCCAATTTGAAACTCAAATCCAAATCTCATACATGGATTCGCATCCCGTAAGATTAATTAAACAAATACATGAACTATAACTCTAGAGAAAGTATGTTCATGACGTTTTAGCATCTGGTTGGGAATCCATTACTTATTCTGTGATTCAATTCCATGTTGCGGAATCAAATCGAACTTGTATAGGATTCGATTCTCTGCTTGAGATTCGAATCCCTACTTGTTTTCTTAAGGCTCGAATCACTGTGACGGCTAGCTACTTTTCCTTTTTTTGGGATTCGGATCTCTGGGGCGACTAACAACTCATTTCTCGCGATTTAAATCATAAAAGATTAGCTGAAAGATTTGAAACGTCCTGATGATTGTTGAGGGAAATTAAAATTGTATAGTTTGCCTGTGTTTGCCTGGCGTGTAGGAAAAAGGAATTATCGTACACTAGGAACTAAATGAAATAAATCCAGAAGCAAGCTGGAGCCTAACGAGTAAGGAGCATTTCTTACGAACGAAGACCCTCCGAAATTCATACAATTGTTCAATTTGATTTAATTCTTTTTAAAGAGTTGTAATTCACATCACTATCACTTATCTCTTACTTCATTCTCTATCTGAATAGGACCTGAGGATGCTAAGTTTATTTGCAAAATATAAAAACTATTTCAACCTTACTTATTGACTAAGATGTGCCAGTCCCACAATTGATGCAAAAATAAACATAAAATGATGAATTTAATAAAATTTCGTTCAAATAAATCTAGTTTGTAATAAAGTTATATCCTCGATTGTGAGTTCAACCACAAAGTGCACTGGAACATGATCCTTCGGTCGAAAGCAACAACTCTATTGGTATCAAATCATCGTTCGTCAAAACCGAGCTCTACTTATGGCAATGTTCCATAACAAACGCTGATGTATCAATTCACCGCCCCAAGGTTCGACATGTGGCTAAATTGCGCGAATCACACACTCGCTCAACATCGCCGACCGAACTCCGTCTGTGCGCCGTCCGGCAGCCTTAACCGCAACGGAACTGGAACGCATGGTCCTTGAGAAGTCTTGTTTGATTCTAACCCCGCGCGTAGAAAACAAAAAAAACACTCCAAACACGAGCCACTTACACACCGACACCGGACGCCAATGGCAAGCACACGCGCTAGCAAGTGTATTTGTGTACAAAACCGTGTGCCGTTCGCGCCTTTTGTGCCATCGAAACAGGTTGTAATGTATTCAAACGCTCGCAAATATGGTATGCGTCGCAAACCGATGGCAAAGGCAGTGTCGCGATCGCTGCGACTACGCATTTGTCGTTAGGGTTGTATGGCAAACATGGCGCTGTTCCGATGGGTGTTTGCCTTTCTGTCCACCGTACCGGGTTCGGTTTGCCTTGCCCAGCATTCCATAAGCCACTTAGAGAGTGGATGAACATCATTCGCTTTACCAAAAACTTGTAAAAAGAATAATGGAAGCTCCAAAAAATAAATAGCTTCGCCCACCAGAAACCTGCTGGCCGCGGGTCTGGCACGCAACTCCGAAAAAGGTCTATTCACCCATCAATCTGCAGTTTATTTAACTTCGTTTTCATTGCCGAAAGCGGAATTAATTCAATTTGTTCGCTTCCTGCCTCGCCACTACAATCGGTAATCGATCGCACGCAATCATATAATCGATTGATGAATGTTTAAATTTCCCTCCCTGTTTGAAAATAGGAAAACAACAAACTTCGGAAACGCGCGCTAACAAAATAATTTGGCCCTTCCTCGTTCCGGCACGCGGGTCGTGGAGAGCGAGGGGTTGAGGGTTGGCCAAATTAAAACCTCGCACAAAGTACGCACGCCAATTAAAAGCGAACCGTACAAAATTCCACCCGCAGTGAAAGCGAACGGCTTTGGGCGGCAAAGAAAAGCAAAGTGCTGCGCGAAAGTGAAAGCGACGAACCCGGTTTTCGGTTTGCGGATTGGCGTTGGCGGTACGGATCGGATCGGTGTTCGTCACTCGCAACCGTTCTGACCGGTTTCGGGTGGCTGGCTTAAGGTGGTTTAAGCCACAGACAGCGCTTCCGATCCCGCACCCACGGCTGCAGATGTGTCGACGGCGACTTCAACGACATCGAACCGCGGTTCGAAGGACAACCGGTCGCTCCGGTGTCTAACGGTGCTACGCAAATAATCCACTCCTAGTTATGTATATTTATGACTATCTGAATTCAATAGAGTCGCGCGAGGGATAGACACTGGCGGGAGAGGGATAGAGCATCACCCCGATGCCAAAGTGTTCGTGTTTACGGCTGATGTGGGTGTTTGGCGCACACGGCGGTTCCTCGCCGGTTCCTCCGTGCTCCGCTCCGTTCCGTTATGTTGCTGGCTGGCGAAGGTCAACCGTTCAGGTGAAGCAAACTCCACCAGGCCCGTAAGCGCCATTGGTTTTCAATTGATTTGAATCGAACGCCCGTGGTTCTGGCCGAGCACATCGCAGACGACGAACCGACGCGGTCAATGAGTATTGTTTGTCGGTGGTCACACTGCTTGACGAAAATAAGGTCAATTGGGTGAGGTTTCTCTAAACATCAAAAACAATCCGAAAATAACACGCTTCGATGTCAAGGTTTCGTGAGGAAAAAATGGTGCTTGCTTTTACCAAAAGGTATAAAACACATCAAAACGTCTTGACAACATCTTTTAACACAACACGGAAACTTCCATAAAGTCCACCGCAAGTGCCACCCTCGGAAAGCCTCAACGTAGCCATGCTGCAGCACAATTTTTATCGAAACGATTTCGCCACGAAAAAAAAAAACAAACCGCACCACTTCGGAGGCAAAGCGGAAGTTTGGTTAATTTTCTAACTGGAACAAACATCATTCACGTTCAAGGGAGGTTTGTTCGTGAAGCTCGTGGCGTGCAGAAAGCCAACAAATGGAACTGAGTGGCCTACACGAATGGAAGCATAACAAAAAGGACCTGCAAACGGAGGAAAGACACAACATGCAACATCGTTTCGATTTGACCACCGGTTTGTTTCCAAACACCGCTGGCACCGGCTTTGGACGGAAACCGATCGAAATGAGAACGCCCGTCGTGAACTTTAGCCCGCACCAGGGCAGGAAATTAGTCCAAAGTGGTCCAGAACAAGGTTAGCGGAATGCTGTTTTACTTTGTTAACCTATGTTGGGTTCGTCGCTTACGCTTTTCGTGGCGGTTATCTATTTTGTTCCCCCGCCGTACGTTGCCCAAGTTCGTCCGTTGATCCTGTGCGGATATCGCCCGTCCGGTGGAGCGTTAAATAGTAATTTCCTCTCGCGAGGCGGTTCGCAAAGGCACCCTCGTTTAAAGCACCATAATTCACTCCGCATTCGTCGTGCAGTGGAAGTTTGCAAGCTTGCAGGGTTTTCTTTCTCTCTTTGGGCCGCCTTCCATAGGGGTGGAGGTGAATGCACTCGAATGCAGTGTGCACCGGATATTTGACGCCGCAAAACATGATATTTATTGCGGCATTTCTCCACGCACGCTTTGCACGCACCAATGCACCCTACTTCTACGTTTTCCCCCACACCGTCCCCCGCGGACCGATTTGTCACCCGCAGATGATGAGACACGGTAACCGTAAGCGATCCGGTGACAAAACGGTATATTGGATGCCTTTCGTACCCGACACGCTGCCATCAAGCGAAGGGAGAAAAACACGAGCCCTTCCTAAGAAGGTTCTCACCATCAACCGGCACTGATGGGGAAGGAAAAAAGACAGCCATCCGTCTGCGCGAACGGACAGCGATGACAAGCGGACCAGTTCGTTCAACTTCGTCACCGGAGGAGATGAAAATCTTCCACAGATGCTCCGTCCATGCGATGGGAGCAATTTAGTAAAATGTTTCCATTTATCCACCCCATCCCAGAAGCTCATGCAGGAGGAGGAGGAGGAGGAAAAGGTGGCTGGAAAAACGGTACCCTGCGGGAACATTGACTTATTGCTCGATGCTATCGACGGTCGGCGCTTCTCGGGCGAATGACTTATGGTACGTGTGGAAATGGCAAACGGTGAAGATGCTACCAGCAACCGACGATCGATCCACCCCTCGAGAAGGTCATTCCCTTTCCCGAACCGGGGAGGGACAGCCCATCATCCCGTTATCTTTCCGCCCATGGTTCCATTGGATCCGGCTTCGGCTTCGGGTTGTTGTTGTCATTCGATCGCGGTCTTCTCCATACTTGATCGTCTCTTTCTGTTTGCTTATGCTCAGATGCTTCTCGTTCTTCGCCTAGAGCAAAGGACGTCCATCCGTAGACTGATTTTGAAAAGGCGATCAAAGACGCACAAGACAACTGGAGGATGGGCTTCTCTTAAGTACTATTAATTCTAGGCTCAACGGTGCACGACTTTGTAGAAAAATGTGCAGGCGGTACTCTGTATTTTAAATCAAGGGACCCGATCTACTGAACGATTAAATGTTTGATAGTTTAAAATGCAGAAGAATTTTAATTAAAATAAAAGTACGATCAAGTGACTTTGTCACATAAGAAGTTGGTGCAGCGATATTTTTGTTTCAAACTTGAACTGAAAGAATGAAATGCTTTTTTCTGTTTCCAATCAATCCAAAGTGACCATTGTTAAAAAAGTTTGTTTATTGTTATGAAAGTAAATATAATACTTTTTTCATTTTACAGTCGAAAAGATAGATTTTTATAAATGGAATACTATTTTCATTCGTAAAGTCGAGCAAAATGTTAGTGTTCAAAAACAGTGTTTAAGTATTTTAAAACATTGCTTGGGAGAAAACATGATTCGAGCGGATTTTTCCATTTTCTTAACAAATTATGTATTGTACTATTGTTAGCCGTCTCGTAGTTCTATGTCTTAGTTTTTGCTGTTGTGATTGAGAGAGGGTGTGTGTAGATATTCTGACTTTCAACTGGATAAAGCATCATTTATTAAGCATAAATTCGCTTTATATGGTTCCAAAATATTGTACTTTGAATAAACTTGCCAAGAAAATCATATCAAAAGCAGTTTTGTTTTATGTTAACTAATAACATTTGAAATATTCTCTTTAATTGTTGCTGTAATGAAATTAAATGTAAAATGTTATAGTCGAAAAGCTAGATTTTTTCAAACGGAATACTATTTGCTTTTATAAAATCGAACATGTTTAGTGCGCGAAAACACAGCGTATTTAAAATTTCCTAAATAAAACAAGATTCGAGCAGATTTTCCCATTTTCTCAACCAAAATAAAGTGCTTTTGTTAACCGTCTCGAAATTCTATCATTTAAATATTGCTATTGTGATTGAGCATAAATTCGCTTAACATAGTCCCAAAATATGTTACTTCTAATTATTGCGAATCCCAGATGTAAAAGACACAAATATTTGCTTACGGATAGATGCAATTCACATCGATCGCTTAATATGGTCCCAAAATATTATACTTTTAATTATTGTCAAGCGCTTCAACCCAAATGTAAAAGACACAAATATTAGCTTACGGATAGATGTGATCCAAATCGATCAATCAATTCAACACACAAACCTGACAAACTTTCAGTATAAAAATCGCTCTCAGAATCAACCTCCAACCAGACGCAAAGGTTTAACGAGCGGATGCAACCAGGTTTCCCGGCTCAGCGATCCGCTGTTGGGGTTTTTCTCTCCTACACCCTTCATCTTACTGCTCTTCGAAAGTATTCCGAGCGATCGTAGGAAAAGCAGGTCACATTCAAATTTTACGACACATTCAGTTACTCCGTCTATTTCACTGCTTTGCTGGTCGCTTTTTATGGTTGCTTTGTTTCGTCCGCACTCTTGAGATGGGGCCCCTGTTGGTGGCCCTTTTCGTCCGTGGTGCGGAGTGGAGTGCATCGTGGAAAGCATCGTTCCATAGAGAGCACCGCGGGTTAAATGGATCGTAGCAACGGCAAACGATGTGGCCAACTGCCGATCACGGATCGGTGGAATTGGATGGACGGACAGCTGAAGAGGACAGCGATCCAATTTGCTTCAGAACTGTTAGCAAAAAGCCCTTACACTGAGGCGCGCTTCATGTCGAAGCTTTGGACGAGATCGAGTTGGTTCAAGCGGTTGCGACATGCAGCAAGCGCCGTGTGACTCTTCAACTGCTTTAATTATCTGTAATATCGCGTAAATTCGTCACTCACCATTCAAATGAGCTGCTGCGTCGGTGCTGCGCTGGACGGCATCCAGCTGTGTGGAAAGCTCGGCCTCGGGGGCCGCCGTGGGGGTCGACACGACGTCACCGGTGGCGGCCGCCGTCGTGGTCGACGATTTTCCAACGCCATCATCATCATCATTTTTCGCGGTTTCCGAGGTGATGGACACTGGGTTCGTCGTCTGCGTCGTCGTCTTCGTCGTCGAGCCTTTCACCGAGTCTTCATTTATGACCTGGCTCGCGGACGATGAGGAGGACGTCGTAGGGGCAGAAGAGGTTGAGACGAATGCTCGCTGCTGAGCATCACTTGCACTTTTCGGAGCGATGGCGGCCGGGGTCAGTTCGGCTGCACCACCACCACCACCACCACCATTCCACACAACGAGCGCCAGCAGCAGGACGATGCGCGTCGTCCCGCGAGAGTCACCCATACTGGTGCGCACCGAGCCCGCTGTTCGGTTGGTTCGGTCGCGGCACCTGTTCGCGCATCTATCACCAATCGGGGTTTGCTGGGCGGAGACGGACCTGGTACACCTTTGCACTGTTTTTCCCTAGTTGAGGGAAACCACTTCTGCACTTTGTAAATTCACCAACACTGACTGCTTTGATGGATTTTACTGAATTCTTTCGTTTTCGAATTTGAAAAAAGCACTGACCACTTTACTACACTTAAACAGATGATGCAAACTATTTTAATGCGTATTTTACACTCACACACAATTTACTGAACAGTCACAATTTTTTTATTTCGTCCTTCAAATGATGAATAGAAAATTTTAAGAAAAATCGCCAACAGAATAAGAGAAGAGTTCACTGAAAAGAAAAAGAAAATAAAATTTAACATTTTTATAAAAATTAGCACTTTAAATAGTTTTATATATTAGCTCCCATTCCCCCATTATTAGTTTTTCCAATAGCCCATAAGATATTTGGCATTTTCCCGAAGTGGCGGGCATCAGTGGGTCATCTCTATCGTCATATCATACTTTTGCTATGATATCGAAATGAAACTTGACAGTTTTAACCAAGATCATTCAATAGACAGGTCGGTGCAAAGCCTTTTTTTGTTCCGCCATTTTTGTGACAGTTTGTTTGAAAAGTGTTTACAATCTACTTAACGAAATATGAAATCGAAAATTTTGGATCGCAGTGACCCAGTAGTAGTAGAAAGTGGTTTTCGATGCGAAGACATGAAATTTTGATCCTGTTGGTCGCCATGAAATGGCCGAAATCAAGCTACCGAACGCTTCAACTTCCTAACTTGGTGAAACATACCAATTTTGCAGATTTACTCCAGTTTTCGTGCTGCTCGTAAGAAGTAAACAAAATTCAAACCACCTGTCAAAAAAGTTCCCACGGTTTTTGGCTCTTTGTATGGGATGATTCGACCTGTCTATTGAATGATCTTGGTTTTAACCCCTTACAAGTAGATGAGAATAACATATAAGTAGCTGTTCAATAAACGGTGCTTACTGCTTCCATACACTAAAATTAATAACCCTTCCACCTGATATACTTTTCCGTTATTGTTTTCAAAGCTTTTTACTGTTTTACCAAAGATTTTACATAATAAACATAATAATGAAGATGCGTTACGAAAATCAAACAATACATGAGAAGCCATCTAATTAATGGCCTCACTGTATCCCTGACCGTACTGTTGAATTCAAAGTAAAACAAATGCATCTTATCTGAGCTATCGATGGTTTATAGCTTTATTCATAAATTATTGAACTTCAGGCTTATGGTCAACTAATATCACGATGGAATCCAAACATAATCAGCTTGATCGTTTAATCAGGGATAGAAATAACTTGATTAGAAAAACGTTGCATTCGTTGCATCGATCCCATTTGAGAATTAAACGTCACCAAAACCGGCTATCATCCTCGATCGATGACCAAAAAAAAGCGATAACATAATCCACACCCTGAACGGGTGGCACGAGTCCATTCCAAACGCAATCGGCCTAGTTCATTTTACCATTCTTTGCACGTAGTTCCGACCAAAGGGACCGAAGGGTTGCAAAGTGTCGCTGTGACGGTGACGGTTTTATGACACTGTAGAGGGAAAAAATATCCGAATAAAAACAAGTGGTTCAGTGCCAAAGCATAGGAAAAAAAAGCAAATCACCCATCGGCATTGCATTGGCGGCGTGAGCTTCGTTTGTTTTACCGCGCGAGAAGGGTTATACTAGAGTGTTCTTTTCTTTCGGATTTCGCGCGGCCATTTTGCGCTAGACAAAACGCATAAATATTTGACGAAGGCCTTTTGGCACGAACCTATACGCACCATGTAGCGCCCAGTGCTGGCGGCCCTTTTTGAGAGCCCAAAGCCTTCGAAAGCGGCGCGTTTTGGGGTGCGCACCTGTACAGCTGTTGGCGAACGCTCGTACGCACCGAAGGGCCGGGTCAACATCGATCCCATACAACGCCGGCACACGCTCGCACACCATGTGCGGGGCTAAATATGCCACGGATCCCCACGCCCTTCGCTCCTCCCTTCAAACATCCCTCCCCCCCCCCCCCCCTTCACCCGTTGTGCCTTTTGTGCGAAACCTTGCCCCCGCACATTCGCGGGGCGTGCGATCGACCGACGACGAACTGACAGGCGGCCGTTATGCAAGCGAATGCAGCCCGTGCATGCACCGGCCCTATATGCAGGTCGTGCGTGCGGTGTGTGATTGCAGCAATGCAGCAAAATAGAGGGAAAATTCTGCGGAATTTGACCGGGCGGAACTGGCAAAGGGTGGGGAAGCAGGTAGGTCGGTTTCACTCCAAAGCGGTTTGGGAGGGATTTGGTGTACTGAAAACCTGAACACTGATACTAACGGCGGACGTTGCGACAGGGAATTTTATTTTCCATACTCAAACCGTGGTTTCAAATCTTTGTAGTTTAAAAATAAACAACATTTATTTATTACTAAGGCTAACCTATAATTAGAAAACATTTCAAATAAGTGTAATGGAGTCTCCCATACAATCACCTGTGTCAACAAAGGCATAAAAATTTGGATACCATTCCCCTTAATTCTTATGAACACTAAATCGATTTGTTCCACTCTAAAATTTCAACATCTTTGTGACTTATTGTTTTGAAAATGGTTCGGAATACTTTAATTCTTCAACATTACAAGCTGATCGCTAAAGGTGGATCTATCTATTCCGGGGCCCTAAGCGGTGGGATAATCGGAACCCTACAGACCGTTTTATTGCACTAAAAGTCTTCATGTTTTTTAGAAGAAGAAATTCTATAATTTCTTCTTGTTCCAATACATAAGGTACCATCAGAAGATTCTTTTACAATATCCGATTTGTTTTCGATTTAGATTCGAATTCTAGTTATTTTCCTGTATTTTTTGTATTTGTATTGTATTTTTTTGAATATAACATTTAAAAAGTCACGATATTCACATAGGCACTTGGGCATTATGACCTTTAAATCTTCTCTTAATTTGGAGATGGTCTGATAATTTTAACTTGGAAGCTGTAATTTGTCATACTTTACTCTAATACATTTCAGGATTTTTGTTTTCTTTTAATAATTTCAAATCTATTCGATTGTTAATAGAGTGTATTTTAAATAAAGTGTGATTATTCATTATCGCACAATACATTTGGAATGACTCTCTAACTATTAAATTCTTTAATCAATTTTGACGGCGATATAGAAAATTATTTTGCATAGATTATAATGCACACTTTTGTCCGAGAATCGCAAGCACTTTGAGTCAAACGAAAAAATCTGACTGAAATCAGAAAAACGAAAGATAATGTTAAAGCAATATCAAACTATGCCAAAACGATCACACGAAATCTACTGTACCGATTCGTATCAAACATGGCTAAACGATAGTAAATTTGCTAAGGTTTCCAACATGAGCATTTAAATACATACTGAAAGTAATACGTTTTAGTATAAAATCATCAGGAGAAATGGTGAGATTCAAGATAAAATGAATACGCTCTTTACTCATAAAATGTTCTCTTCCTGGATAAAATCGGGTACATCAGCTAGTTTATTATAATTTTGTTATGGACAAGTGCAGAACGAAACAAAGATTCATTAAAACCACACATGTTTTTCAACACTCACTTGTTTTTACTCCATCCAATTCGATTCTTTCCTTGAAGTTGAAATTAATCACCGGCTTGACACTTGTGACAAAAACACATTTTTCCTCCGTAAAATGGCAACTATTATACTCAACTCTGCGTCACCACAGTTGAAATGTTTGTACTCCTTCTCGAAAGAACGTTCGCTCCGATCGAACGAGAGGCTGCACTCTATCATCTCGGCCACCTCTCGGGCTGTGGGGTTGATAAATGGCTAATGAAAGAATGTCGTTGTAAAAGACATGCTCCCAGCCTCGAACAACCGACACCACGTGTCGTGAGGCTGTGCATGGTGCAGCGAATCAACCACACCCCAGAAAAACCCCAATCAATGAATGACAGCCCTTTCCGCCGTGGTGTAGGAGCGTTCCAATGAAAACCATTCAAGTGAAGGTGCACTTGAGGTGATCTACTTTTGGTCTGTGGCGCCTGCGTTCTACCGATCGATCAGTTCTAATCGTCCGGTGTTTCGTTACTTGTATCGCTGTATCCAACTCCCCTCCGGTTGAATGTCAAATGGCGTTTTGGTGGAAATACAGCCACGTTTGGCTGCCACGTTTCGTAACCGCTTTCCCCGCATTTCGTCCAGGTCGACCTGAGCGATTAATGTTTCTCGTAAAACGTGGTCCAAACGGGCGTAAACAACCGCGCTCGATTGTCTACATATTTATGATCGATCTAATGAGACAAGTTATGAGCGCTGGTCCGGGCAACCGGCATTGATATTCGGCTGGAAATGGAAAGCAAAACCATCCAACAAACATGGCACATCCAAAATGCGCTGTTCGCTGTTCGGTCGAAAGTCGTTTGCTGATCGTTGCGTCATCGCTCTATCAAAACAACAGTTCGGCGGGTTTTTTGGAGGAATGGTGGAAATGCTTGCCGAACTTCCGTCAGCAATTTCCGGTGTGTTTTTTTTAAGGGGGTAGCCAGCGATGAGCGTTCGTGGGTTGTGGAATTGATAATGAACTTACCGAACTAAACAACTCGGTTTTTCGAATAATCCCAGAGCACAAAAGAAGCAAACTTGAATTGAAAGTATTGATCACTATTTCGAATGTTTTATTTACAGGTTTGAAACAGGTTGTTTTGGCTTATAAATGATTTCAAAGTTGGTTTCTTTAAACATTATTTTATGTAAGAGCTCCGAAATAATGTGTCACATGTTACATGAACTGCCATTTCTAAAACAGGAGAAAAATTACACAAGTAATTCAGATATTATCGAAAAAATCGCAGGCGCATAAATAATTTTAATCGACAGCAATAAATTAATCCGCGTCAAACTTCGTCTTAACTCGATGAGCACATTTTGTGCAGTTGTGCCATCAATGTCGAAGCTAAATAAATTACTTCACGCGAAAGAGAGAGAGAAAGAAAGAGGCCCGGCCCGGGGAGTGGAAAATGCAATACACACATGTTCGTAACAGCGATCGTTGCCTTAATCAGAGACACGACATTGTCTTTCATGATCGGATGAGTCAACGTGACTTATGCAAGACCTCTGCTCCGGGTCCATCCCAATTGTTGCCAAAAGCCACAACAACCGATAGGATTTTATCGCCAAAAAGAGAGTTTCGGAACGCCGCGTGGTTACGTAGCGACGTGGAGCTTCGTTTTCGGCGCTCAACATTATCTTAAAGTTTCCGATTTTTCAAATTGACATTATGGCGCGAAACCCGTGTCACCACCGAATTCGGGTTGTGGGTTTTCCGGCGTCGCTTTTCCAAACCGAACGAAGCTTGGGCACTTTCTCCAAAACGGTAGCGGAGAGGAGGAAAATTCAAGTCTTATTTTACAGTTTGTTAGCCCGTGATAGATTTTTCTTTTCTTCTCCTGCTTATTCGTTCCGTTTCGGCTCCATTTCCCATGGAGTGGTTAGGCGCGCACGTCCGCCCGCCTCGAGGAGAAAGGAAGAAAAGCCACCGGTAAAAATGATGATGATTTTTCGAGCACTCGAACGCAACTCCAACGCAACGGAGTTGGCGGAAAGGCGTGGTGTAGGTTCGGGCGGGCGCTGGAGCCACCGATGTGATGGTACATTAACCGCCACCGCCTTGATCTACATCGGTGATTAAATTTTAATGCCCACCAATGAAAGCCTTTTCAGGCCCCGAAAATGCAAAATGGAACGCGCGCAGATATTAAAAGGCGCATGACGGTTCGCATTACGGGCGAGCGAGGAAAAACCACCAATGGAAACCTTTTCAACTAGGTTAATATGGAAATTATGGAATGCGCGTTTAAATCCTCCGGCCTGCAGAATCAATTGCAGTTTAATCGAGAGTAAAGTATGAAACCCAAGAGTCTCCAATATTATATTTCACCAGTCTTTAATTTTCCTTCCATCCTTATTCTGGCAGTGGAACGTTTAATGTTTCACAACCGAAACCTCGATCACGATGGTGCCCAAGTGGCCACTCCTGGGCAGCTCAGCGCAAATAATGAGGGCATTAAGATATCTTCTTCGACACTTTCCCCTCACTCACCCCAGCACCTCCCTCGGTGCAACATTTCACGCAGGGCTTCTGCTTGTTTGCTTTGAAAAATCAATTACCCCCAAAGCAGCGACCCTCGAACGAGAACGCGTCCTTCGATCGGGTGAAATGATTCCACCTTCAAGCGGCCACGAGCGCCGGATTGCGTATGAATCGCACACGGAACGCGATGTTGCGTACGATCCTCTAAGATCATCAGCCTCGGCGAGATGAGAGACGGCGAAACGGCGAAAAAAAACGCGTGATCTTCATTCTCGGACCCACTCAACATCCCGGCCGCCTTTAATCGGTCGGTCCTTCAGCAAAAAAAAAGAAAAGAAAAAGAAAAACAGCAACAAAACAAAACAATTCACGCAGCCCTTCTTCTTCGAGCCCCCTTCCCGCAAGAGAGCCTCAACCGGTCACTCGAACCGTAAAATTCACTTTAATGGTTCTCGATGTTCTCCAGCGTGTCCCATCGGCCCCAGACCTTCTCGAAATAAGAGCAATCATTCGCTCGAACCACTACTGGAGCGAACGATGAGGCAACCGATTGGAAAACTGCCTCCCACCGTTGCGTTGGTTTGTCTAGGGTTCGGGATGGTCAAACACCTTTTTGCCTCCTGCAGGAGAGCTAGGATTTACTACCCGGATCGAACCGCATCGCTGGTGATTAATTTATGGCGGACATGTTGGTGCGAACGCGTGAAGAAAGCTACACTTAAAGCTAGAATAAAGCGCCCGGGGAAGGATGGATTTATTGCTAGAATATTCATTTGAATCAATTAAGAGACAGTTGGGACCGGGGAGCTAGAGGAGGAGGTACAAGTTCGATTTGGATTTGCAACGTGAAGCGAATGAAAAATAAGATCACGTTTACCTGAAACTGCGCTCAAGGAAATCGATCAATCGGTGGGCGAGAAAAATTCACCATCCGCTTTCCAAACGCGACCTTTAACCTTACAATGCAGCGAAACAGCATTTGAATCCGTTCCAGTCGGCTAACCGAAATCGTTACCCAAAACCGTTCAATTTGTTTCGTGATTTTGTAGTTCAATGTGACATGCAAATAAGGTTAATTTTTCCACCCTTTTCAACCCCCTTTTGGTGTACATGGCTGGCCCAAATACGATACCACCCGACCATCGGTGGACGCACCAACTTATGTCTTTGGGTTAAGTTTGTGGCCAAACCAGACGGAATGGCGGCGACCCGGTGGACACGCGTTTACGCATGACCAGTGTGTCCAACGTGTGACTCCGGTCACAAGGGGGAGGTTAAGTAAGGGTGGTTTCTATGCGCAATGCAAGCCAGTACGTGAGGTTGTCACTCGGGGCGCAACCGGCCGTCCGTCAAAAAAAGTGTGCAATTTGCGTCGGCAGCGGATGAGGGAAATGTGATGGCGTAAATGTGGGCCAGCATTGACACTTTGAACAACAGTTAGGTTTGATGTAGTAATGTGTGCACTCAGTAGAAAAGAGTAAGTCTAAAGCATCTTACAAATGATTTAAAAATTTTAAATTATCGTGTACAATTTTGGTAATTCCGTTATGATTTGAATCCCAAGTAATCGATGCCAAAAACTCCAAACAAGGATGTTCTAATACCATACAAAGAGTTGAATCCAAAGAGTATATGGGTAAATAAAGACTTACTGCAATCACTTTTTAGGAACTAAACATCTGATTAGAAACAAAATACAATGTAACAGTTAAAAGATAATGAATCTCGATTTTGGATGCATATTTCTCATGAATCCGCGTTTATTATAAGCTGCATTTCTCTCGTTGGTCTTCAAATCTCTGTGGCGATCAATAACTAATTTCCTCTTTCCTTCATTATAGTAGAACTCGAACCCCGGTTTAGGAATTAAACATATGTGGTTCATTACTTTTTTCGATTGTTTCAAACAGCAAAATAGTTACTAAAAGATTCAAATTCAAATATCGATTCAATTCGCTAAAATTGTTTTTTACTAACCATTAATTTACTGTATTTAAAATATTATTTAGCATACATTATGTTGTTATTTTTAGCAATTTTATCTACAAAACTCACACACTTGGAAAACTGTTTGATAATTTAACTCATGTATCTTAAAATTTTCCTTACATTCAAATAGACCATTTTGTGACGCCTTTCATTTAACAAATTAATGTTTATTAAATCAAATCAGGACATAAAATCTTTACCACATGTCTTACGCATACTGTTACCTTCTCCTCTCGAACCGTACGGTCACGTAGAAAATGTACGCAGGAGTTGGAGGCGTTGCGACTCGGAATGGCAATAACTCATACTTTGCTGCCATTTCGTCTTCTTCGCGAGCTCGTGCGAAGAAGGCGCGCGCTGTCGGAGCTACCGTTCCAAAAAAAATATGCCATTCCATCGTTTCCCTCACCTGGACACCTCCACTTGGGTGGGGAACTTTGGCAGACCCTTTCGCCACCGTGAATCTAAACCCACTCGGTAGTTTGTTCCCTTTTGGTCACTCAACATATCCACAAAAGTTGAAAAAAAAGCTTGGACCCGAGACTGGTGCCTTCGATCATCCATTTTTACGACTCTAAACAACGTGGCGCAATCTCGACAGGGGTGTGTAAAATGGCCAGCATAAAAAAAATCCCGCGCTTCCACCTGCCCACTTAATTTCTTTTCTTTTTATAGTGCCAATAATTCGCGCAACTCGTCGCTGCAACGATGCTCGCAGTTGCGATTGTCACGTTTAACGATGTAATTGCCGTGGGGAGTTGACGACCTGATAACTCCGTTGATTGCGGATGCGCAAGGCTACACTCCCTTCCCCCTTTGGGGTGAACTCCCACTCCCAAAAGCTAGAACGCCACGATCAGCTAATGTTATCGCAACGTGTTACGATTTACGCGCTGTCGGTTTAGTGTCGGTTAGTGCCGGTTTGAGGTTCGTTTTTTGTCTCTCAATCAATCAGTGGATTACCGTGCGCGAAAACCGTTTCCAAATGGCCGTTGTGATAGGTTCAGGTGTGGTTGCAGGGCGAAGCGTGTTGTGCTTGCAGGACGCATCGATAATGTGCCATAATTTTTTTGTTTTATGGCCATTGCAATGGCGGCTCTTAATGTCAACTTTATATGTGTCTGTTGGTAATCATTATACGCGTTGATGCGAGTCGGGAAAGCGATAGGCCGGAATTTTATGAATCTCTCCGACTCCGTTCGTTGCAATTTGAAACACTAAAATTGCAACGTTACATAACGTGTTTTTAATTTCTTTTGGTATAAAAATGGCATAAGTATCGGCATAAAACGCGAAACGTGAAGAAACATTGAATATTAGATATCACTAAAAGAAAGCATTTGAAAGATCTGTCAAATTACTTTCCTTCCTTTAACACAAAAAATGGCCATCGAACTTGATCGTAAATTTAAATAAAAACCCTCAGACATCGGCTCACATCGTAGCAGATTAACAGCACATATAAATGAAATACCGAGCTGTGAAATGGCGCAATTAGTCGAAGGGATAAAACCCCCATCACGGTGTCGTTGTAAAGACGTGCAAAACATCACCGTCACATCCGTTATGAGGCAAGGAAAATGCAACAAGTAAAGAAACCCCCAGAACAAAATGACCGGCTTCACGGACATACGGCACACAAAGTCAAACCGTCGGACAGCGTCGTGTTCCGAGTGTTTATGGCTACCCGGTTGGGAATAATATTATTCGTCCGCTAACAAAAAGGGCTGCGAAAAGAAAAACAACAACACGCACGCGTAAAGTCCACAACACTCAACATCCGAGAACGGGAACAAAGTGCTGACAAGTGCATCAAACGGCACGGGCCACAATGCAACAAATCCGCGGTCGTCCATTGTGAGTGTTGTTTTCCGTCGCGTTTGTCGCCTTCTCGGAAGTCACTTCGGCTGAACTTTTGACCTTCGCACCCTCGTACCACCACCACCCCCACACGAGTCCCTCTGGTCCGTTTCGGTTCGTTTCTTTACAATTCAGTGTTTGCCAACGGGTAGATTTATCTGTCGAACGTTTACCATCGCTTAGGGAAGCATAGAACCTTGGTGGTAGGTTGAAGACAACACAAGCAAGACACAAGTAGAGTGCAGTGTAGGAAAGGAACGCGCGAAAGTTGGCACGCACGAGGGACAATTTATGTGCGCGTGCTACCGCCAGAAGCCAGAACCGACTGCACCTTGATGCATTCTCTCACATCCGACACCCGCACGATAAGATAGCTGGTCCCGCGAGCACCGGTGTTTGTTCTTTTCCTCGCCCAGTGGACAATGCAACCATCACCCCGTGCCAATTTCTCATCCGCCCCTTTGGCGCACTGATGGCAATTATTCAATGGGGTCAACAAGTGGGCGGGAGTTGGTGGTGGTGGAGCAAGAGACAGTTCGAAACACTGACCATTGTGTTTTCCGAGCGGGCATGTCGAAAAACACACGCCGATAGAAGGACGCAACCCTTCAATGGACCAAACGCAAACGGGGGTTCGTCGCTTGCAAACTTGTAGCGGCTGGTTGAAGTCTTTCCGTCTCGTTCTCCATTTCGAGGCATAAGAATTGTCCATCTAAGCCACCCGCTGTTCAATCGACGTGTTCCGTTGCGGTGGAAAACTCCGAGGAGGATGCTGAAGTTTGGCTCCAACGGAAAATCCAACACCACCCACAACAACCCTCCCAGGCGCAGTGTCGCTGAACGGTGTGTTCGGTTCAATTTAATGCGCTTAGAATTCGAGGGCCAATGCTGATGTTTTAATCATGAGACTCCGTAGTAGCGCAGCAGCCATAGAAACAAGACAAGCGGGTGGTTGTTTTTTTCCAACCCCCCTTTTCGCAGCAATTGTTGCGCTCGGTGATTTATGAATTCTGCAACATTGAATCACCGTTGCTGCGTTCGATGCGTATTTTTTAGCGAGACCATTTAGTTAGATCCAGCTGGGCGAAGTCGAAGTCCCAACCAAGCGAACGCACACACAAGGACAGAAGGCCACTCGGTTTTGGGCACGCGAGGGAACTGGAAAGAATGATAATGCCCACTTCAGAGAACGCCTCGGGGCATCACTTCGCGGTGTGTTAATTGTCCAGCGCAGCGCTTGGATGGCACGGCAACTCCACTCGTGTGAGGTGGGTGGAATCTTTTTGAGTGGCGTATTTTTTCTTCTATTCATCTCTTTGCTTTTTGGAGGTCGCACTTTGGTGTTTGGTCGTGCTTTTCTACAAACAGAGCCCCACGCGTAAGAAAAGAAATAAAACTACTCAAGGGCCACCTTGGGTGCGCTCAAGCAGGCGTGCATTGCGTGAACACGATAAAGATGCTTGAGAATCGACGGATTAATCGCTTATTTAAAAGGCTCGCTATGGTCCGTCCGGCTTCACGCCTCGTCAATGATGAATTCTCAAAGAGAGCCCACCCACAACCCCAAGTCTCCAAAGAGGAATTTTCTCAATTTTCCAAAAGACCGAATTTTACTCGGCTCGTTTGATAAACATAACCCGCAGTGGTTCACGATAAGCACTACAATTTACGACCGCATCTATTTTTGGGCCAGAAATAAAAAACAGATACACTTCTAACCTTCCGTTAGGAACTCATTATGAGTGAGAGTTAGGGAATTTTAATTTTTGAAAGAACCCAAACCATTAGAAAATCACAGTGCGATACATAAACATTAGCGGAATGTGCTAAATAGGCACTTGGGAAGTGTGCAATAAATTTCATCCCTCATAAAATGGCACCACCGTTTGCTAGTTCTTCGGGGCCACTTAACATTTACCAGTATGTGAAATGTTTGGCGAGGAAACGCCTGTGTGAAATGTAAAATACCGAAATAACTGAAAATCGCCATATGAAATATGAGGTGTTTGAAATGGGAAAGCTCTTTAAGACTGTGATGGAGGTTTCTTAATAGAAAACGGCATAAATAGGTGAATCAATTTCCCTCGCAAGAAAGATCCTTGGGTGGAAAATGTAGTAAATTAAATTGAAAAGCCTATGGTTAGAGGAACTCTATTGGACATTGATATTTAATTTGATTAGAATTATCTTTTGCTTCCAACCCACACACGTTGAAACAAGTTTCCAATTACTTTTAATCACATTTTTTCAATCTCTGCCTGCAGGCGTTTTCTCAGACTTTAATTAAATGAACACGCGATAAGATAATCATTCCACTCACGATCATTTTAGTTGATTTCTGTGGACTATATTAAATAATTAATGCCTAATATCGTCGTTTCAAACGTGTTCTTTTCTATTTAATTTGGTTAATAGAGCGCACAGCGCAAAGTGCTGGCATCGCCCGGTGTCTTGAGGCCATTTGTACCAATAAGAACTCACGGCCAGATTCCACGCATTCCATGCAAGTAAAACAACTGGTCGTGTGTTGGTCAAACATCTGGTAGACGGTCGTATCTTAACAGTTTCCTTTCGTGCGACCTACATAGAAAATAGATTGCCGTTGGTGGGAATTGTGGATTGATAAAGCTGTATTGAGAAAGAGAAGTGAATTGCAAATAGCAGCGAATGGAGCCATTTGACACGCACAAAAAAAAACTAGTCTCACGCTATCGAAGGTATGGTCACGTGTTTGGGATGCAGTTAACCGTTTCCTTCCACGTGCAATCTCCACTATCTGGCAACGGTGTGGCCATTCCATCGTGACCATAAATAATTCCCCATTTTGCACATTTTTTTTATAATTTAGAACACGCCCGACACGAACATTCAACGTTCCCTAACATTTCATCTCAACGAACAATGCGATTTTACCGTAAAACAACACGCGCCCGATCGAATCTAACGACATTACGTACCAACATCAAAACAGCTTCGTTCAGCTGCCGTCCGATTTTCCTCGATGCGGTGAAATGTTGCTGTTGTTTTTCCTGTGGTATATTTTCACCGATCGCCTTTATTGACGATGTTGATGCCAACGATGGACCTGCCCGGCTACATCTTTCACCGAGGTTCGGTGATGTTGCTTGCCGATAATCGTTGTTTAATTTTCAGCTGGAAGGCGCCAGGTCGGGTGGATTATTTCCTCTATGTTTTTCCACTAGATCCACCAACAACTCGTTCCACCTTTTTGGTGTGTTGTATCACAATTCAGGCTTGTTTTACACTTCACAAAGAGCCTTTTTCTTAAGATCCCACCTTGGTCACTTCGTGTTTGTATCCACCACAAGCTGCTTGTCTGCCTTTCGTTAACGAATCACTATCACTGTGGGGAAATAGATAGATTAAAGATAAATATAATTCCACTCTCCACGCGTTCAGCTAGAAACTTTTTAAACAAACAACAAGTTATCCACTCTTGAAACCACCGGTAATGCACAATCGGCCTTCGCCGCAGGTTTCCTGCAGAAGGAAAATAAAAATTTCTCTTCTCGAATCACTTCATTCCACCCGCACTTCAACAAGGGCGCTTTCCACCGCGCGCACACACACGCGCATACAAACACTAACTTCGAAGGCGGCGAAGGGAAACCGTGCCCTCAGTTGGATTTCATTTGCGTTTTCAACCCAAAGATGCGATGATGATTTTTGCCAGATAAGGGTTGTTAATTTTTCACTTTCACAAAACCACTCGCCTGTGTGTGTGCGTGTGTGTGTAGATTGCGTATATGTTTTTATGATAAATAAAAAGCACTGCCTTTATGTCACACCGGGTGAAAGAAAGAGCCCCTTCGTCGGTATGATTTTGGACGGTTTGGCGCGCCGAGATTGATCGCCGAGCATCCTTGAATCATCTTCAGCGGAAACATGATTTCACAATTTCGTTTACGAGCGCCACTCCACAACGACGATGGGGAAATTCCGGACCGATACGCGCGTTCGTCTTCAGCGAACATTTTCTTTTGGGGCGAAACACCAGCTCCGGCGTAGCATGTGGAAACGTCATAAAACGGGTTGGCACACAGCGGCTTGCAGAAACTCTACGATCGGATGGGCGGTTTCGAACTGCGCAGTTTTGCAATGGTTTGTGTTTTTTGATAACGAACCCAAGGAGTAAGATACGATCAAACAAGAAGTCACACATTCCAGGGTTCCAAAACGAGGCAAACAAACAAAATATGTTAGAAGGCAAGAAAGCAGAGGATGCAAAACTACCGAAAAGTCACAAACAACGACAAGCACAACAAAAACATCAACAGCGCCACTGATAACTCCAAAAACATCTTCGCAAGGAGGCACACAAGAAAGCAGAGTCCATCGGAAGAAAACTACGTCTCCGACACTAAAACACCCGGTAAGGTGGAGACGGGTGAGCAATCAGTTAATAAATAAAAACGAGACGACACCAAACAAAAAAAACAAGGTAAACAATAATCATAAACCCTGGCCGAGCCGAAAAACCTGTTTGAGAAAATAACACCGCAAAACGGACCACGACCAAAAACAAAACGTGCTTCGTTACGCGATGGCCATCGCTGGCCTTTTTCTTTTTCGCTTCTTTCACGAACACTGGTCATCTGCGTCACAAAACGGTCCTCTTCGGAAGGGCAGACGCATACGCAGTGGACAGTGTTGAAGAAACGGTGTTCACGAACCACTCCCCAACGATTCCCACATCAGCACGAACACACACGGGGCGGAAAGATGTCCTCACAGCGCACAACGCGAGCCGAACCGATGGCGCAACGTGATCAGCTCACGCGTGCCTTCGAAAAGAAGTTGCGCAAAGTATCCTTTGCTATCCGTACACAGGTTCACTTTTATGCACAAACAAAAATTTCCACCACAACACCGGAAGTTTCGAGCCGGTGAAGCACACCAGGACTTTTGACAGCCCAAACCGGGAAGCGTGCTTTTTGGCTTATTTTATTTTTTCCTCCACCATTCAAACGTGCGACCGTCACTCACCTCCGTGCACGATCGTTTCCCAGCAACGACTAATGGCGCCGGACGCGAGATGCACACGCGATCCCGCCAAGCTCATCGCCGTCGACACGCGGTCGACGAGCTTTTTCATCCCCCTCCACCCTTTCGCGGAGAGCTTTCGCGATCGGGTTTTGTGTTCGTGCGGTTCGGTTTGTTTACGTCCGTGGCGGCGTTCCGGTTCTAGTTTTAAAAATGGAGCCCGGAAGAAGGGAGGAAACAAAACTGCATCGATCGAGCCAGAGATTGTGAAATGAACGCACAAAAAAAAAAATGGGGCGAAAAACAGTGACGGCATCAGACGGACGAAGAAAGCTTTCACCCGCATGTGCTGCATGTGGTTTTTCTGTTGTGGGTTATTTTAAGTTATCTTTTTTACCCCTGTGGACACATCAGCTACCACTTTTCTCGGAGAAAGGAGAGCGGAATCTTTTTTTCCCTATGTTGCTCCGATGCCGGTCTTTTTTTTGGGTAATAATGCGGTCGGCGAAGGAGGTTCCGCGTCCAACCGCGCATCGGAATCTCCGATCTGATACGCTGCGAAATCGAAGGCGCACATGCGCAACCACACGCGGCTCCACACACACAAACACACACACAGCCAAATGAAGAAGGTGAATGGCAGCAATTAAGTTGATTGCAGCTCGGGAATTGGAGATTGATTTTTGGAGCCTGCGAAATTCGGGTTGGAATCCATCGAAAGCGGGAGACCCGATATCCTGCTTTCTAGCATTCCGTCTGACTTGGGAGTTGCTGTATTTCTTCTCCTTTCTCGTGCGCTCGATCGAGCGTTTTTGGATTGGTGAATGATCGACAAGATCGAACTGTAAGCCAATGCCTAAGGCTAAGTTGTTATCCAAGTGATTCCTGTTATCGTAAACCCTGGTTACGGCATCGTTGGCTACGGAGTTGTTTCGCAGCTCCTAGAAGAACTTCCCAACCTAATCCTCGAACGTTCAATACCTCAAAGCATGCGATTTAAGCAATTGATTGAAGGTTTCATATGATTTTCGATGGTTTCTTATTATATAAGTCACACGCATGGCTTTGTTAAATTTACGACACATGCTCGTATGAGCTAACTGGTCAAAATATTGAAAAACAGCGATCAAATGTACGGATTTGCTTATATTTCTGTGCCATCGGACAGTTCGTTATGACTGTTTTCTCCTCGCGTCGAACACACTGTCTATTCATAGGCAATCTTCCAAATATCTACAAAGCGACCACTTTCTAGACGTTGGGGGGTTTCCTTTCCCACCCTCGACCAACCGGCATTTGTTCAATGCCACCCGAAACCCGAAGCTGATCTACGAAAAATCTATCGGTGGATTGAGTTTACCTGCAGATATTAATCGTCAAATCGAAACCAGAACGGGCGCATTAGCCGAAAACCACGGAGAGAAATGCGCTTGGCGGGTTTGGGGAAATTTCGCCCCAACCGGGACGAAGGAGAAATGGTGCGCAGGCCTGGTTTCGATTCAGAGAAGCGCGAAAAATGACTCCTAAGCTCGCCGAGAAACGGAACACCGAGGAAAGAAAAGAAAGTGTGATCGATCGGTTGTGTCGCTCGCCAGACTCTTTGGCGTGTGGTCGGGCAGGAACCGCCAAGACCTTGCATACATTATTTGTGGCTCCATTTCAATGCCACCGGCGAGGACACGATTCCGTTCGGAAATCGCTTCACTTTCATCTGTCACAGCTGCCTGTTGGTACTTTTGCCCTGCGGTTGGGGTTTTCTCTTGCAAACCGACGTGCGAAACGAAGGTGGATGATCTTTCGACTCCATTTACGTCGGCCCGGAATTCGGATCCGTTGGTTCCGCCATTCCCGGTGTCGGTTGGTTTGTCACTTGATGCGCTTTGAAGCGGATCGAAACTGACGTTGGTATGCAAGGAGACCGATTTACGTGCGTATTTACACACGGGCCGATGCGGCCAGCATTTTGCTGGTGGTGTTATTTTCACATCTGGACACGCACGGCTACGCATGATAGTAAATTGTCAACACATGGC
>KE525344.1:517780-531358 GCA_000441895.2 Anopheles sinensis
AGAAATTGTCGACACATGGCAGATCAAACGATTGCAGTTTGGTTACAAACTGTGAAAATGATAGTTTAGAAGAGAAAGTAGGAATGTTGGAAATAATGTGTGAAATTTACGCATTGCCTATTTATTAATATTGACGCACATGGCACGCATGTGCGTCTTTCACACTTCGAAAAGCAGAATCTTGTCGTGAAAACGGCAATGATTAGTAAAATTATTAATGGCCATTCTTGTATTTCATTACCAAAGGCTATTTAAATTCAATGCACATCTCTTATACTTATACAATTAAAAAAGAGTATTTTATCAGTTACGTAAATTCGACTAATATTCCTTCCATCAGGTGCACCACATAAAATAAGTTTTTTTTTTAACTTTGACAGCGACGTTATTTTATTTCTTTTCGTGCAATTCAACAGTGGTAGTCATGTTTACTTGGTGTTCAATTTACTTTGTGCAATTGTCAGTGATGTTTGCGAATATACTTGGTTAATTTCACTTTTGTAACGAATTAAGGGGAACGCCATCTTGGGTTCATAAGTTAATCCAATTCAATGTGTAATCTCATTCAAATGTTTCCTAATCGATTGGATCAAATGATTGAAATATGAACAGTTGTTTTCAAAATAGTTTCAGATCATCAAGACTTTTTTTCATTATAAATGTTTGGATGTTCAATTTTAAACGGTTTTTTGAAACAGTTCAGTGAATGCTTTGAATTTATGGATCTTTTAACCCATGGGTTCACAGCAAATCCTGGAACTCTCGAACCTTCTCGGAGTGATGGGAAGATCTAATCTCTGGAGTGACTCGAATGTTTCGATTCAAATCTGTTTTGTGATCCGGATCTCCCAATCCGAGTCCCAATTCGTCGTAATATTCGTATAGATCGAACTTTTTTATATTATTTTTCAAATTCATTGAATGATTTAAGGTAGAAAATCAGCACATGGATAAGTCTCTTCTCATTTAACAACACGATACTTCACGCCCTCCACGCTTGCCCTTCTTGACTAATATGCAAAAATTTACAAATTTACTCGATTTAATCCCAGCATCGTTGCATTAGTTTTGTTTCGAGAACAAAGGAACTGAATCTTTGGCCTGATTTGTAACGACCAGAAGTCCGTGTTGAGCCTGGTAGTCTTTACATCAAATCAAAACGTGTCTTATACTTCGTGTCTGAATCGAGTCACAATAAATTCAAATTAATTCGGATTAAGTCGGAATCAAATCCAGTAAGATCAAGTAAAATATGATCCAAATCCCAATCGAATCAAATCTGTGGAATCCGTCAAATGGGATTTGAATCTTTAAAATCCTTCTAGAGATCGAATCTTCGAGTCTTCCAAATCCCGATTCTGCCATCACTAGTTTCGTTCGAAGCAAGATTACCGGAACTACAGGTTGGACCGCCACAGCTTTTCATGTCTCTTTACTTTGATAGTCCTGAGTGACATTTTGAGTCCCCAATGAGTCCTTAACATTGCAATCAAACAGATTTACTGATACACGAATAATATTTTTGGTATTAGTTGATTAATATGAATATGTTTGACATCATGATTCAACTATTTTATGTTTTAGAATTGTACTCAAACGTTGATTTCAAATGTTTGTTGTAGTTATTATAAATTCCAAGATGGCACTATGTTTACCTGTCAAATCGTTCTATACGGCCAAACCTTATGAGGAACCTTGGTTCGAAGTCGTGTCGGAAAGTGTTGTGTCTGTTGTGTGTCCCGTTCGACGCTGTGTAAATTTTGTTTTCCTCTTTTATCGCTCAACATCATCCTCGGGCTCCTCCGCTTCGTATCTTCTCGTTCGATAGTTTCCCAGCTCGGCAAAAGGAGCACGACAGAGCAAAATTCTGCCGGAAGCATCTCGCCAAAACTACCATTAGCTTCCAGTGGTGGTGGAGAAAGGAAAAAGCAAAAGTCACCAGTCACAGTGGTCGTGCGAGTGTGGTTGTGTCTGAAGTTTGTGCCCCGATCCGTGGTGTGGTTTACTTCTTCATCTTGCAACACTTGCACATTTCTTCAGCACCAGGCATGGAGGGAGCAGCATCGAGCATAAAGCTGCTGCACATCGTCGCATAACTTTCACCCCGAATGCATCGGTTGTCGGTCACCGTCGGCCGGGACGTGCGTGCGTAAAAGTGTGATGCGTGTTTGGGGGCGTAAAATTGGCTCGATTGCGTCGTGGAAAACTCAACACGCACCCTCTCTCTACGCGGCCGAAATGTTCTGAGGCAGATCAGTAGGAGAACGCAGCAGGGAAAACAGCCTGCTGGAAAAACACACCCCTCCCATCCGCACACACACACCGAAGTGGAGGGAGGAAACATCCATCTGGCGAAACTCTTCTAGCGCACCGTGCCCTCCACAGGGTGCTACGATTTGTTGTGTTTCCGTCTCACTCTCGCCTTCATCCCGAAGGAGCAAGGAATCGGAAAATCACATCAGCATCGGCGGTGGAAAACCGATTTCACGAATTTCCTCCCGATCATACTGCTCCGGTCGGTGATGGTGGTGTTGGTGGCGCAGTGACGACTGTGTGTGGTGGTTTGTTGTTTTTCCGGTCAAACGGTGACTACCGACTTCGACGGCGAAGACCGAGGGGAGTGTGCGCCGTTTATGTTGCCCACTGAGGAGGAGTAGGTGCGTGTAAACAATGCTCCAAAAATAGGTAGCCACACGTAATACTTTAATGCTCGTAGCGTTATTCGACGGGATCGCAGTAGGCGAATATATATCGAAGGAAGGAAAAGACGCATGACGTGTGATTCCCGTTTTCCTCGCCACCAACATCGGTTTCATCCACCGCATCGGGAGGCAAGAAGAGCAGCCAAGAAGCGAACACGAAACACATCATCTGGCGTTGAGGACGACGGTGCAGTGTTCTGGAAGACACTTGCATCGCTTGCGAAAGAACAACGACGACGGACGGGTTCGTAGACGATATTGCTCGGCACCAACCCCACCTCCCTTGTCTTCGGTCGCTCGCGTGCATAACCAGTCTGGGACACCCGCAGTAGAGCTGTGTTGGTGCTGGTGCTGGTACTGCAACTGTCAATGAAAAATGCAGTTTTATTGCATTACCGTCGCCGACGTCACCGCCGTCGCTGCCCGCTCTGCCGTCGCCCGTGATTAGATGCGGCCCGTCTGCGGGAGGGGGCTTGGCGAAGGAGTTGACCGAAGAAAGTAAGAAGCGACAGACGCCAGAAGCAGACACCAACACCCCTTGAGCAGAAGCAGCGAAGCTGCGGCAGCAGAAAGGCAGACTCGTTCGCTCGTCTCGCGACCGGAAATCGGATCGCAGGAGAGTAGAAGTACCGTAAGAAGCGTCCACTTACAGCGTGTAACGCGACATTGCATCGCTACAAAGAACCGAGAGTGCAGAGTGCACGGGACGCACGTGGTATTTCTGTATCTAATGTGTGTGTGTGAGTAGGTTGATGCAGATGCAGGGTGTCTGGTTCGCGGTTAGTTAGCGAACGTCTGCAGATTCCCTCCCGGTGTCGCGCAGTGCAATTCTTTCCCTTCGAAAGTTGGTGGAACTCTCTTTGTTGGAAAACCCCCTGGGTGACCAGTTTCCCGTACCAGGATCGACAAAAGCAGGTCGACCCGACCAAGAGCGCATATCCAAGGACTTTTTGGGAGGTGAAGAAACTAGAGGGGCGTTGGTGTGTAGTGAAACAATAAAAAGGGCTCCCCAAAGTGCGCTTCATACAGTCTTGAGCGTCGTGGATAAAAACGCATCCACGAATAGGGCAACATTCGAAAAGCCAAAATCAGCAATCGCAACTTTATCGATAAAGCATCGCGATTTGCGATTTCGAAGCTGGTTGCGAAATAAAACCCCCAGTGCGTCTTGTTCCTTTTTTTTGCCCCGGTGAAGTGCGAACCATCACACGGTTGGACGTGTGGGGTATATGTTGAGGCCAGTGTGCCTAGGTTAGTGTGCTCCGGAGGAGGCAGAATCGATCCCGCAGCCATGAACGTCGCACCGGAGCTTGGTCCTACGATCCGACAGAGCTCGCCCAAGCACGACTACCATCACCAGAACGGTCCGCTGAATGCCACGATGGAGTACCAGCACTACGGCGGAGGGAACGTAGGACAGCAACAACAGCAGCAGCAACAACAGCAACAACAACAGCAACAGCAACAGCAGGACCTCACTATCGACGGTATCCCGAACAACTTCCCGCACCGACGGTCGCGGGCCTCGAGAACGTTCAAGAATCCGCCGCAGCCGCACATGTGCATCAAGGAGAAGACTCTGGACGGCAAGGAGGTGTTCATCAACGTGCTCAGCTGGACGCGGATCGCCAACCCGGACAACCCGGACGCCCCGATACCCCTGTACGGTGGGATGAAGGTTGGCAAGGTGAGTGTGTGGGAGGGGGGACAGCAAAGAAAGTGTGCCATAAAGTGGTTTTTGCGGTATTGATTTACGACGAGAGCAGAGAAACGCAATTGGAAAACCGCCTTGGCCATCGCGAGACACAAAGAAATGGCGGTGAAATTGCGGGCGAACCCGCGTGTCACGGCTTTTCTGCTATGTTATTCTTCAACTGCGCAATCTAGGCGGCTTTGGAGGGTTGACTACGGATTTGTCAAGGGCTGCTCGATCGACACGTTGCTCTTAAATCGTTTTATTTTATTTTAAACCAACCGGATTGAAACATCATACACCAATGGAAATCTCTTTCTTCCCGATCGACGTTTAATTACTCGCCTTCGCGTGAAAGCGTTTGAAAAACTTTGTGCCCCACACTTTCCCAATATTTACAAGTCCTTCGAGAGCCCGTCCGCACTTGTCGCAGTGGTGATGTTCGACAAAGAAACTTCCGAACTCGCGCGCGCACCGTCAGGTTGGCGAACATCTTACGTAAAAAGTTGATTAAAATCCGCCACTCCCGTCAATTATTACGAAACTAAACGGACGGACGGACGAAGCGCGGGCTAAGTGGCCGGTTTAATCAAACCATTTTTCACGCCCAGCGCCCGGGAAATGAAGATTTGATGAAAGCCAGTGCAAACTTTCACAAAGTCGGTGGTCGACAGGGGCGCGCGGAAGTGAAGCAGCGAAGTCGGATTGGCGCAGGACTTCTTTGTAGTCTGTGCTTGCCCCCATGAACGAGGAAAGTGCGAAGAATTGATGCTTTAATTGCGGTGGTAATTGATAATGCATTTTATATTACCAGTTTTGTAGGACAAAAACACTTGATTGCTCTTCTTTTATGTTAGCAAAATTATCGGATACAGCTTTCTTCGCAATTTTGATCAGTTTGATTAGATTGATGAACAGTGCTGGTCAACATAATGCGTGACCGTTAGCACTAATTATTTATTTGTTAGCAAAGCATCGACGTAAGGAGAATAACCCATTTGAGTTTCTACATCGGGAATTGCATTTAAAGCAAAGAAATTAAATAACTGCGGAAATAATACTTCATACATATTTGGAACGTTCTTCAACCAAATACCGAAGTATATTATTGATAAAAAAGATAATTTAAATTGCAAAGAACATAGAAACTTTGTCTATTCTATTCTGTCTATTGGGATGTCCCATAATACCCTTATTATAGGCTCTGGCAGGTCGTTTGACATAAAAATTCCTCCCGTTCGTGTAATAATGCAAAGTTCTATCAAAAGGGGTTTACAGTTATTTGATCATCTTCATTTTGGAATTTAGCGTATTATTCAACTTAGAGTAAGGAACAAAACGTGTTGAAACCAACAGACCAAATGGCATGCTGTCAAACACGATTCGACAATAAAATTATGGGCAAAGGAAAATTCCACGTCAAATAACAGGTATAACAATTGGGAGGGAAGAGAAATGTTGGACACCGACTTGTACACTTTAATATCCTCTGAAGACTATTGAAAATTGTTGATAAATGTTCAATATAGAATATCTTGAGATTTGTTTATCTTGATTAAATGTTCTCCAATCATGGAGGACAATAATTAAGGGCACGGGAAACTAAATGTGATTGCTAGTGTAATCGCGAAATTTCCCCTCCTCATCTGCGAAAAAAAATTGTTAATTTACAACAATGAACAACACCATAAAAGCCGCAATTTTTAAAAAATGTCGGCTCGAATATCTACGACACAATTCACGATTACGCTTCGTTTATGGTGCCCTTTATTGTAATCTGAAAGCATCTAATAGAAAGTGGATAGACACAATGATTTATTTTTAATCACAAGATGAAAATTATGATGATGTAACGAACAAGTGCAACAGAAACCCTATGTGGACGTATTATTTTATCGCACACTGTACACATTGCCATCGTTACTGTAAACAAAACTCTCCTCTGATTGACGATTGTTTTCGATCCTTGTTACGATCAAACCTCTAAACTACCATAATTATTCAAATCGATTGGAATAGGTTTGACTCTCGCTGAAAATTGAGTATTTGAATACATTTTTAGAGCAACCAATTAATATGCGTTCGATTCGCCCGGTCGTCGAACGGTTGAAAGGGCTCATAACGTGGAAGACTATAAAAAGGGAACAGTAAAACTTAAACAAAAAGAGAAAAAATAAACCTCAAATTGCCCCGCCGGCCAATTTTCGCGATGGTGGAAAGTAAAAGCGTGTTTTGTAATTATGCTTGTGAGTAAAAGCAAGCTAAAGGAAACAAAACACAAAACAAAAAAGAGACAAAATCAAAAAACGACCAACGGTGCTGACATTCACGTCGGAAAAATGATTAGGAAAAAAGGGCGGACGAAAAGAATTGATCGCGAAAAGGGCAGAAGGAAGGAGGAAGCTTTGAAATTGTATAAACACCGGTAGGCAGTAATGCGATAAAGCTATGCTCCGCAAACATGCAAGTATGAGGAAATGGAAAATGAAGGAAAATGGGACGGGGGGAAAAGGAGAAACGTTGGCGATCACAGCAGAGACACATACCGGCAGAATACCGAGCAGCGGTCGAGACCGCGTGGAAAGGTTGATGAGTCTGTGGATCAGTTAATTTGGTGTCGGTGTGTGTGGGTGGGTGGGTGGGTGGGTGGGTGTGAGTTTGGGTACGCACTTTACGATGGAAAATTCGGCCCGTGATGCTGCGGTTTCGGTGGTCATTGGCGCGGGAGGGTTCGGGAGATAAAAGTGAAATTTAATGCACTGTAAAGTTATGATGTTTGGATGCTTACATTTAGAGGGAGGACCGAGGCTGGAATGGTCAGAATCGGGAGGGGTTTGGTGTTGATTCAGCAGAGTTCGGTGCGTTGGTGGCTCGCTTTTAAAGTGTGATGGATGAAAGCTCCCCGATGTAAAGTGCGGTGCGAAACGAAGCTCACTGGCAGGCATTAGATGGGCAGCTTGTGAAGCACTAGAAAAATGTCTGGTCGTTTCACACAAAATAAGTGAAAAAAAGAAGAATTCGAACCAAAAAATAGCATGCTTTCTTCACTGCTTCATCTTCTCCTCTCCATTGTACCTTTACAGATGCCACCGGGAAGTCCGAAAGTGCCACCCCTAGTCTACGCCGTGATGGCCAGCCCGGAGGTGCTGAAGAAGGCGGGCCGTAAATGCCCCGACACACCGGTAAATATGGCACACACAGCGGGCGAACAACCGGAGCCGAGCGATGGAAGAGGGAGCGAACACAGTTTTATATGCTCTCTATCCGGCTTCCATTCAAATGTGTGCGGTGTAGTAATGTTGCATTTTATGTGCTCCTTTTTTGCGATTTTTCTTTTAGGAACGAATGAATCTGGTAGATTTGATGTGTGAGTTTGTTGAGGCCATGAATCCTTCGTTGCATCTATCGAAGTAAGTACCCGATGTAATATTTTATCAGTAATTTTTATGTTTCCTACACAATATCGTGAGATGAACGTTCCCGATCCATTCGGTTTATGGTTTTCCTTTCCAAAATATTTGGCGCTAGCTTGTTTGTTTAATGTTTATGCAAATATTATTAGCTAACCATATTACAATCGTTGCCATTAAACTTTATCTCGAAAGCAGGTGGTATTGTCTCTAAATCATCTTGTTTTATCTTGTAGTCATATACTTTTGTCTCTGCCGAAAACAAGAAAATAAAACAGATAATTGTCGTTTTCCTAGATAATAATACTCTAATAACAATACAAATTAATAAATATATACTTTAAAACTAGCTTGTGCCAATAATCATGGAGTTTACAAAGATTTATCGAGTACAGTTTAGTTTGCGCATTTTGAAATTCGTTCAGAAACGTTGAACTCGGGGATATACACTTTGTTATCAAAAATGCTAAACGTCACTAGTTTTAGTTGTTTACATTCGCTGCCGTATATTTTTCGAATTTTGGTCAGCAGAAAACTTTTAATTTATTAATCATTTCGCCTCATTTATATTTTTGAAGGCAGCATTACACAATAATTTTTGTGCAAACAATAATCTTCATATTATAAATAACAAAATTTTTGGATAGAGACAAAATTGAAATCAGATGAACACGAGACAAAAACTGATGAGTTAGAGACAAAGCCAGATGCGTTAGAGACAGAATCTGATGTGCTGTTTCAATCATGGAGCTTAGAAGCAAAGAGAGCAGACTACGACTCTAATTTGTTATCACTTTGTAAAATGTATTTAAATTTATTAAATGCTTAGTACAACAATAATTGACATTCATGTAAAAAAAAAACTAAATATTCAGATAGAATCAAAATAGCAATTGGAAGACTACAGCGGGGTGCGTTACAGTCAAATATAGGTTGCAACGACTGTATAAACTCTGAATGTCCGACCGAACTGTAGTGGGAAGAAGGAATCGATAATGGAGTTCTGTTTCGTTCCACGACACGCAACTAATCCGTCACATCTCTTCGTTTCAGGAAACCCGAAATACTCAAAGATCGCGATCTGTCCGGCGAGCTGAAGGACGTGTGGAGTGCGGTGCAGGCGTGCCGTGATAAGGGTCGCTCCGATAACGGACCGCCGGAGAATCTAGTCGTGTACACCGAGTTCGGCCCGGACAGTGCACCCAGCTACGAGCAAACTATTCACCAGCAACAGCAACAGCAACAGCAGCAGCAGCTGGAGCAGCATTATCAGCACCAACAACAGCAGCATCAACAGCAGCAGCAGCAGCTCGCAGAGCAGCAATGTCTCGCAAACTATCAGTCAATGTTTCCCCAAGCATACTCACAAGAAGTACAAAGTGCAATTAATAGCCAGGTGCCCGAGGCACGGGACGCCATCGAGCAGCGCTCACCGGCGGCTTGCGGCCCTACCGAACCGGATGGACCCACGAATGGCATCAACACAGCAACCAGCAGACCTCCCGCAGCAGCCAGCACCGGCGACGAAGAGCTGGCGAAGCAAACCGAAAGTCTGAAACTGTCTTCTAGCGCCCATCGGACCAACGGAGGACTGCCAGCGGATTGTGCCGCTTCAACAACCGCAACATCATCATCAACAACAACCATGACCTCGTCTTCTTCTTCTTCTTCCTCAACCGTGCCACAAACGCAAACATCGCCGACGGCGCCGAACGCGGTTCCAGCGAAAGAACCGCCGACGAAAAGCTCGACCGGGCACACCTTCTTTCCGATGTTTCGCTCGTCGAAGAGTAGCAATAGCAGTAACGGTGGCAGCGTCAGTAGTAGTGGTAGCAATAATACTAACGGCACTGGTGGTGGTGCCACAAACGCACAGAACAATGTGTCCACCGCTCCGACGGACGCGAAGGGAGTGACGGTCAATGGTGGCGCCGATGGAACCGATGCTGATGGTGGTGGTGGTGGGGCCGCATCCCCCAAGACCACGAAACCGGCCGGCAAAAAGAGTGGCCTGTACTTCTTCCGGCGGAACAAATCCTCCACATCCTCTTCGTCGTCCGACAGCAAGAAGGAAACACCTTCCACGCCAACGAAGCAACCTTCGGCAGCGAGCGTAACCCTACCGGCGGCGCTTACGTCAGCGGCCTCTGCCCCCGCTACCCCTGCCGCAACCGGAGCCGCTTGTACCGGGTCGTCCGAGCCGAAGCTTATCTACCAGTATTCGGATCATCAGTATCATCTCGACGCGGGAACCAATGGCAACGGTGGCGCGGGTGTTGGAGGCGGTGGAAACGGCACTGGAGGTACTGGAGGTGGTGGTGCGGGGGATATCATCGAAACCGCCAGCTCGGCCACCACCATCGTGGCGAAGTAGACGAGTCGCCTCAATATCAACCGCCTTGGTTTTTAAAGGGTCGGTGGATTTAAAGGGGTCGAAGGATCGCAACTATACTTGGCATGTGATATTTTCGGCTGGGCAGGACCCCACTTCACCTCCACCCGCGTCCCCCGCCCGCGTACGGTGGCCTGTGGATGGATCGTTGAACGATGGTTGAGCGTTTTAGTATTATATCTATATATACACTCATACAATACAGTGTAGAGAAATTGAAGGAGAAAATGTAAGGAGGAAATGCGCGAAGCAAAGTCAGTTGGAAGGTTTCTCCAGTGGCTCTGAAACAGTGTTTTTTTACGGGCCACTCTAACGTCGCTTTCCAACAGTTTCCAACACAATTTATTCGATTTCAATAACAACGGTGTTGAAAACTGTGGAATGTTCGTTTAGGTGGTATTGTAAACTCACTGCACGAATAATGTGTGTTTGTTTGTGTGTGTGCGTGTACGTGTGACACGTGTTTGTTCACGTGTGATCGATTTGGATGTGTGATGTAAATAATATTGTTTCGAAGTGGGCGACAAACACAGAAACAGAAGAAGGTTGAAGGTAACATAACGCTCTCTCATTCTCTCTTTTAAGTCCCATGGGGTGGACGTAGGAAAGGCAAGCACACACACACACACACCTCGAGCTGCAAAAGTCCTCATTACTTCCCATTAGTACCATTTTCCGATCGCACATTGCGTTAGGGTAGGTAGCGCCTATTCGCTACGGATTTGAGGGCCACATGGGGCCGCATCATTGCGTCGTAACATCGTCATACGACATAGCGCTACCAGAGTATAAGCGGAGTATCATATTTGCTCAAATCAGAAGGAGCGCGTACTAGTGAAATAGTGCTAACCAATTAGTATTACTTTCTACCGCGTTCCCTTCCCTTTATGTCCAGGGAAGCGACCCGGTGGTGCTATAAAGGAAGTTCCCCCCTTTTTGCCCACGCTACTGCCATTCGTTGCTGGCTAGTGAAACTGGCACAACTAAACTAAACTCACTCGATTTAGATGCGCGTGTAGGTAAACGATTTTAGAGGCTTTCGGTCGGAGGTCGGTTTGCAGTGTTGTGCGACGAACTAAACATGGTTTGTGTTCACTTCTTCTTCTCTCACAGTACGGTGATTTTGCTGTACGGAAATTTGCAAAAGCGGTGATTAAAAGCATTTTTATTATGGCGCTCTCTTGGAGGATACACAATGCAGCATAAGGGATAAGAAAAGCGAAAGAAAGCGAAACACAAGCACCGCACCTTGTCAGCCTTTTTAAAAACAGAAAACTACCCCGTCTCACGGCAAACGATAAAGATTCAGGGCACATTTAGACGCTTTTATCCGCCGGCAGGGTATGCGGGATTTATACAAGCACACGTGCTGCACTTGCGCTCGGCTAATATCGAAACCCTTTGTACGCTTTGGGAGACATTTTTATTTAGACGGAAAATAATCGGTAATGGTAATGGAAATCCGAGCTACGGGCGGTCAATTTGCGACGAAAACATTTCCATTTTGAGCTATAGTAGCGAATAGAGAATCGGGGGTGGGGATATAGCAGCATAATTTATGGTACTAGAATGTAAGGTGCGAGGATCGATCGCTACGCGTGATCGGGAGTGTGTAAAGCTAATTAAGTAGTGTTATCGATCGATGATTGTTCTCGTTCTCTTAGGCCAGAAAAGGGCGAAGGTGAAGAAAACGGGCTATTTAGAGATACTCATTTTCTACTCATCCGGTTTCCGTTCCGGTTCGTCTCTCTTACTCTTTAGTAAGTGTCAAGGGGTTCGTTTCGTGGGGTGGACGAATGATTAGCCCAGTTAAGGCTCGGTGAAAAACTCGGGAAAAACTCTTAAATCCCCGCCGGGGTGGGTGGTACTATGCAAATGCTCTGCCATTCGCGTTAAGTGACAGTTAGAATGACATATTTCATAATCCGTTTATTTCATGTCCTTCACTTTCGAAATGGTTCGCGAACGGCGCTCGAACATAGGAATGCAAGTAATTATTAAAACGTTAGTTTGCGCGTTAGTTTCATGTTCCCGAGGCGGGTTCTAGTAATATTTGCGTATTCGGACGGGATCGTTCGAGCGATTAAACGATTGATTAACAGAAAAGTGTTTCGAACGAATGGTACTGACAAAGATGGAAAGACCGCTTAGTAAGATTATACGAAAAGTATTTTTGCGTTTCGTTCGCACTGATTATTTAAACCGGCGGGAAAAATGTAACCACGTTCGACAAAACGACATGAGTTGGTGCTATTTTATGTGTTTGATTTGATGCTCGCCAGCCTCTCGACTGTTTGTTTGGCACAGTGTTAAGACTGGGTAATACTTATAGCGAGATAGGAAACGTATTTTTTTTTCGTCTGTCCTATCGGTTCCTTCGTATTAGTAGCATTTAGATTTAGTCATACCTCTTAAAGACAGAGCGGTGTAACTTGAGAAAAAAAACACGGCTCGATGATCTCAGCGACGATCACAAAGGAAGCTCGATGTGTTCATCGATGGCCCTTTGATGGCGGGAAGTAGAGGGAATGGTGGATAATTTCAGTCGCTAGAATAGTGGCAATCACCTTACTATCTAGATATACTCATTTTAAAAACATCTTCCCCTGGAAGAAAGCGAGAAGCACATTTCAGTAAATTATTCTCATTTTTAATCGGACGTAATTTAGGCACTATTGTGGAAACAAAATTCCTCCCCTAGCGTGTAGGACTCGCCTGTGTTCTCTAAGCTTCCAGATTCATGACACGGGGAGAGCAGGCCTAGTTGAGGGGAAGAAATTGTAGTACTTTTATAAATAACCCCCCCATCTTACATCCGGTATTGTACTGTAAGCGATAGGATAAAACAAGATCCCAAGACATTCACAGTTTCTTTCCATACGCCGCGCTAGGAAATAACTTTGTAAGCATATGTGAGGTGAGATAACTAGTGAATCTTGCGTTAATTTTCAAATCAGTATACAATATCCCCAGCTAATGCAAGTTGCCTGGCGTGTATTGGCAAGTTCTTCGGTTCCGTTTGGATGGCAGTCGATTGGTGATGGAACGCCACGTACCAACGCAAGTATTTATTTGCAACGTCAACGTATTCAACGTATATTGCATAGGAAAGTTTACGTTAACACTTCCCGTCATGAGTTTTCCTCTCGGAACGACCAGACGCAAGCTAGAACTAGAAGACTCCTCCAAGAAAATGTGTTCGAGGTTGCGTTACTCCCGTTGCGCTCTCTCTCTCTCTCTCTGATGTATTGCTTTTCCTTTCCCACGGTCTATCTCGAAACGGATATTTAATTGATTAAGCTGAATTTTTCATGACTTTCAATGTGTACCGCACGAGCTGGTTTATGTCTAGTTTTATATACTGTCATCATATTGTCCATC
>KE525344.1:536148-579252 GCA_000441895.2 Anopheles sinensis
TATTACTTTTCAGCTGAATGAGTACGTTACATGCAAACCAGAGCTAAATTAATCGTTTTTACAACCGAACACGAAACCTTGACACAAACCGTCAGTGTCGTTGTAATGGATTTACTAAGACGGAAGCCTAGTTAACTTCGTCCAGTACTATTTTCGAAGTAAATGGTCGTGCATTTCATAAATATTTCATCGCACGTTAGTGGACGAATACTTGTAAACCCCCCATTTCCGTTGTAATTGTTGTGTGTTAAAAATATTCCCGTCATTTTTGCGGTGTTTTGCTGAGTTCCACAATTAATGGGCTTTCTTAACACAGTTCGGAATAGTTTTCATGAGCTAAGATGGGTAAAAAACAATGCCCCTATCTATCAATCAATCTCCCCGACGGACAACTCACTCGCGAGGAACTGTTTGTGCAAGTGCAGTTTGTGACGAATGTTGACCGAACGTGTGTCCCACCCCCCATAGCCCTTTGCGGTGCGTGTGGACAACGGGTTGCGGTTGAGAAAAACACGACCGACCCGGCGGGTTCGGTTGGCGTCAGTTTTATTTATCTCACCGCACCGAAACCTGCATGGCACGGAAGACGGATGGCGCCACGGATCGCTTCATTTTATTGCATTTTTGCTTGCGAAAGCCGCTCGAGTCAGAACTCCAAAGGAGGACAAGGAAATGCATACAGAACCCGGCGGGGGGAACGCGGAGAAGTATGCACGTGGCGAAATGTGGCGAAACATAAATCTCTTTTCCTTCCGCTAGTGAACGTTAGTATTTTCGTGCTATTTTTAACCCACACCAACACCACACACCCGGTCACTCTAGTGGTTCGCATTGTTTTCTAGGAAGTCTGTCCCATTTTTGGCACCGATTTCCGTTTTAACGGTCCGTTTAAAGCTGCCACGACCGTCAACGAATCCTGCGATTCTCGCACCGAAAGCGTATTTGGAGCGGAAGGAAATCTGTGCCGGTGCAGTGTCCCCTCGGTGTTCTGCCCCATAAGAGGCACTACACACACACACACACTGCTTGGATGTCAGCTAGGACCCCGTGACAAGGACAAGGTCCGGCAGCAATGTGTCTTTGCCCTTGGCTGACCTTTTGCGGTCGCCCAGAAAGTGTTCCCACCGGCTGAGGTCCGAACTTGACATTCCCTGCATAGTTTTCCTTTGGGGCATCGGGAAAACGAGAAAAAAAAACAAAACACATTCCATTGCTTCTACGGGAAATAAACTTCAGATATGCAGTTAAACGAACAATGTAGCGTTTCTAAACAAGCATTCCGCGTGCCTAAGAGCCCTTTTAAAAGCGACTTAATGTATGCCCGTTCCCGGCACCACCAAAGAGCCACATTAACCCCCTTTTGGGTTGGGAAAAGAAACCGTTTCTTGCTTCGTTTCCGTTCAAGGACGCCATCCACGACATCATCCCTCCCGACGATGGAGCGATGGTGTGGCGCACACATAAAACTTCATTCCAGTAATCTATGCCAACCGGGAACCGTCCTGGGGAAAAAAGGGGTGAAAATGGGGAAGACAAAGCAAGCAAAATGGTAACAAAATGGGAAGAAATCAAACGGCCAACCGAACCACCTTACTCTCGGAGTGGCAAGCGACGAGCGTGTGGAATTTCAAGCAGAAGCAATTAATAATTGTCACGAAATAGAAATAAAGAACCTTTAAAAATAGTTCACGTGCTCGGCCGTGGAGGCGAAGCAGACTCTGCTGCAGGATGGCCCTTTTTCCCTGTGTGTACAAAAGGGAGACTGGCTTCTCCCTTGAGAGGCGGGGACGGTCGTCACCTACACTGGTAGGGCTCTATTATTTTGCACGTGCCAAAGCTCTAGCGACTAGACCGGCCGGCAAAGGAGTCGTGTACCATTTTTGTTAGCAATGGCAAACTTATTTGCCGCAGTGAAACCATTTCAACGATGCCACACTAACCTGTACCCGCTTTGATTGTGCTGGCTTTCGAGGTGACGAGCGCGTCGTTGGTCGATAATTAAGTCATCAACGTGGAGTTTCTGTGCTGTGCTTTTTTTCTTTGTTTCGATCTCTATGTGATGAGTTGATTTTATATATTAAAAGTAACCGGAGCATTTTCCTTCTCTTTAGCTAGTAGATCTATGGAAACCCTGATTTTCAATTGCAAGTGACTTGATCTTTGCCAAAGACGACTAGGTTGGAGTTTTAAAATATTTATTCTACATTTTCCTACAATTATAAAAAAGATTTATTGACGGTTGATGGATAACATCGTTTAGTTAAAAGGAACTTTAAAAATTGTCCAACTTTTTCGATAAATATCTTCATATTTACCATTAAAAATGTATTTAAAATTATTTTAGCTTTTATCAAATATGCCCCGAATTTAAATCTAGTAAATGATAAAAGTGGTTTGTTATTCTTCTATCAAATGAAATCTGCTTTTCACACGATTTCCACTCAACGCAAATTGTTAAATGTCCATGTAAATCCTAAACCTAAACGAAGCTTTTGATACGAAGCTTTTTACGAAGCTTTTGATAGCGAACTCTAAGTAAATGTTCGTAAATCATAGCAAAGAGGTTTAATATTAACAAATACAATTTCTTAATATAATATTTGCGAAGGAACGTACTTACCATACATTGTTACATTTCTAAGGATATTTCATGCAGAAAAATGAACAAAAAACACAAAGACTATTTTAATTAAATAATGTCATTTATTAATGTAACGATTTGTTCGATTGAATGTCCCGTTCGGTTTTTATGGGTTTTCCCGCGACTGCTGTTTCTATCTCTCACTCATGCGGGACTCTATAGTAGCGTGATTAACTGCCCGGAAATAGCGATCGGCTTGGATTGCTATGGTGTTTTTAATTTTATAACATTCATGTCTTAAATGGCCCACTCCAGCGACGTTGGAAACATTTTTCTAAGCCACCACCACCACGCTCTTTGTTAGTCTATGCTTGTATTCACAGTTCACCACCACACGGTGGCCGGTAACTATCTGGGATAAGTGTTCACATGCCTTAACATTTGATCTTTCAGTTTTAAATTTACCGATTAACGGTCTGTTACGACGAATGCCAAGCGTACATTGATGACGTAGGCCAGTTTCGGCGCTCGCCAATGTTCGAGTTGGAGATAGTCACATATTATTATCATAAACAACAGTGCCTTTTCATTTTTATTTATCATTTATTGTATACATGCGTTGTAGCAGGATTTCGTTGAATTTTCTTATCCGTATGTACATTTTATGTATGTTTCTCATTTCTTCAATTTTTATCATTAACTCAGTATTTATCATGTTGCATTGGGTTTGCCTTGAGTTTGCGCAAATGTGCGGCGACAATTTTTAATTTTTCTAGATAACTTTCCCATACAAAACAAGCATATTACACATTTACAACTATCACAATTCGGTTTGCAACGAGGAATCATAAATTGTCATATTGCTGCTAACTGCTTCCTAAGAATCCGATCAATTTTGCAACGCATATTTACACCTTCTACGTCTAAGCGGGCCTCCTCCTACTGCCCTTCCCCTTAGCTGTGAGATCGCGCCGCTAATTACTGCCTACAATGATTCAACAAATGCCATTATAAAACTGTAGTTAAAAACATTCAACCAGCTACGCAACCACACACGCGTCGTCGATAACAAACGGGTTTAGTTTCTGTTTTTTTGTTGATTTATATCGGCGATAAGAATAATAGTCATAATAATCATACCCAATAACCCTAAAAACTCCCACATTTCACTAACGATAATATTCTACTAAGGGCTACCCCTAATTATGCTGCCATTGCAGCGCACCCTTCTTCACCAAGTCCTTCGCAGCCCTCGGTTTTGGCTGTAGTGGCGTGCTCGGCCCTTTTTTTAGTCACACACACACACACACTCTCGGTACCCGGTACGGAACTTGTTTTAACTTGTGTTCAACGACGGTTAGACGCTTTCATTGCTTGCATTCATATCTACATGCTCGTTTGATTTGCGTTGTGGTTTTGCTCGTGCACTTAACGTGTTAAAGTGTTCTATCAATTTGGTTTTTTTTCGCGTATGATGCTATCTTTCACTTTTCTCTTTTGTCTTGTAATGTTTCAGGCATCGTAAGGCAATGTAAGGGATTTGTGTCTTTTTTGTTTCTATCTTTTTTGGGTTGTTGTTTGTTTTCATGTTGTGTCATTGTGTTTGCCAGCGCTTCATTTGCATTCGTAAAGCGATAATGTATGGTTGGATTAAATGCTTTCTTAAAATTTTCAGCTCTCTTTATCACTCTTTTTGATTACCTTGACACGATCGGCTCCATAAGCTGTTGCGAGTTGAAGCTTTATAAGCCTACGGGGACTAGTTAGCAGTAAGCGGTACATGGAACATAGCGTTAACATGTTCATTGTCTAGTTTTAACTATAGTCTAGTAATATTTTTAAAAGCGCCCTGTTTAGGTTTCTAGTACAGTAGACATGAGCTGTTCTTTTTCACAAACTTCTGAGATTGTTCTGCTACATAACTGTTATGTCTGACCAACACAACAACGGTACTTTGGCATTATTTATGAAAATGTTTATGAGTTGAATTGAATGTTCGCAGTCGCCCCAACAATAATGTGTGTTTTCATGTTTTTTACGCTTCAATGTTTGGAAAAAAATCAACTTTATATTTCGAAATAGAATCGTTATGTTAAGAGTTTTGGTAGTTTTCCAAACGGTTGTGCAGTGCGTGTGATGTTCATTCTTTTGTAATTTGTTTTGTGATTGTCAACATGTACATCGAATCGAATTTAAAATGCTTTGATTCAAGACATTCGAGCGCTTTCTGATAGAAATTGTGACTGGGGTGTGAAAAATTTGGCTTTGAAATTCATAGGTTTAGTGCTAGGCAATGATTCTTTTCCTTGAGGTAAGGCAATGCTGCATTGGGGAAGAATTTTCCAAGCAATATCACTTTGCGTTCTGTTGATTTTCACGTGCTGGAGTTTTCTTTAATTTTTTTTACGACTTTATTTGTTGAAAGTTGGCTGACCAAAATAAAATAAAACCGAACATGATTTCGACGTGTATGGATTCATTTGTATGGAAAACTGTATTCGCTTGGGAAAACCCTCAATGTGCCAGCTCCACTGGTTCGGAAATGGCAAATTCAAAAGCCATCCATTTTTTACAACACATCCTTTCCCTTGCACATTCACCGGCAAACCCTTTTGTCCCTGCTGCATCATCCTGTAAACGGTCTGCTGGAGTGAAGGCAAAAAACCGTTTCAAACAACGGGCGACACGTTATGATGGTTTCCATCGATATGCTGCGCTGCCCGGTCCGCCTGCCGGAATATCTCCGAGGAGTCTGCCGCGCGAAAGATTCATATCGCGCCACTGCGAGTCGCATGAAAAATTCAACAAGTTTTTCTCCCAAATGCTACCCGGTTCTTAAAGTGAGGGTATCGGTTATTCTTTTTGTTTTCGCCCCGTTTCGGTCGACAAACGGTCGTCGTCGGTTGAATAATTGAGATCTCCCCACCCGCGGTGTGTATGGCTTTCACTTTCCATCGATGGGCGGATAGCGCTTTTCCGGCTTTGGTTTTGTTTTCTTTCGATCCCTCGACGTGTTGTGTGCCGTGGAAAAATCATATCTAAACCATCGAACACCGCCCAGCGGGACAAGCAATCCATGTCCCTTGTGCTATTTTTTCATAAATTTCTGTGTGTGTGTATATGGGTTTTCCTGTTCCGCACTTATTAAAGATTCGCCTCTCGTACCAGCCCGGAGAAAACCGAAAGAAAGAAAAGCGAACTTGGAAAGGGTTTCCGAGGGTTGGAATCTCTTTTCTCGGAATAAACCGCCCGAGGCCGACGGATCAACCGGACCCCGACCGGCCGGTAGTGACGGTAATTTGTAACAATTCGGATTCCACTGGGAGCAGCGTCTGTCATCGGGCGAATGATGCTGAAAAATTATCCGCCTCCGACCCGGTAAAAGAGGTGGCCTGGTCGACCGTAATACGATCCGGCGTGCCGTGATTTGAGCAGCTTCCGGTCTGCCTTCGCTCGCTTTATTGTGTATCCCTTTTCGACCCCCAAGCTCCCCAAGTTGTTTCATGCCCAATCAAGCGCCATTAACGGAATTGTGTGGAGCGGGGCACTATGTTTCCGAGTGATTTACCACACGATCGGATGAACATATTTATCTGCAGAGTGCTCTGGATACTGGTCGGTTGGATTGTCTTGGGAATAATTTGATAACGGAAAACGCAGAGAAGGGTGTACCAGATTGAGTTAGAGGTAAATGATCAACATAATTCATGGTCGCGAAAAATTGAGTTCCATTCGTATTTTTCCCATGTGGCTTATGTTTTATATTAATTTTATTGCAAAAGAACGCATGACATGATTAAAATGACGGAAACGATAAAATTGTTATCCATTAAAACAAATCCTGTTTACTTAATGAATTAAACTTACAGGTTCTTTGTAGCAATTTAACTGGACATATAGCTTTCATAGTCAGTTCCGTAGGACGAGGCCCATCTTTAGGAGTCTCGTACAGAGTCGGTACGCCTCTGATTACGTACAAGGGAACCCAGGGTTCGAATTAACGTAGGAGGATATAACCCGACTCGCAGAAAAAAAGAAAAAAGAAGTAGCAATTTAACGAAAGAAGAAAGAAAGAAAGAGTATAAAGAAAATCAACAATCGTTTAACTATTATAGTCACAAAATAATTATATCATTAGCAAAGATTACGTATACAAATAACCTTTCTTGACACGTTTACTTCCATGCCTATCATTTTTGATAGCCAGCTGTCATTAGTTCTAAAAAGCTTTTGCCCCATAAATAAAATAAAATGCTACGTAAAAGCTATGGTAGTATTAAAAACTCATTTTTCGGGAAGCTAAGTACTTACTCGATCTTAAAAAACCGTCGATTTAATAAATGATATGATCAAAATTATTCAAAAAATATTGTATTTAAAAAATGTGGTAAAAACGCTTGCCAGTCAACGTGTTAAAGTGCCTGTGCTTCATAATTTGATTGTGGTTAATCCTTCAAATCATTTTAAAAATCTGTATTTACTGAATTTTTGCTGCTTGACTGAAAGTTTTATCTGTTTCAATATATTGAGAGAAGATAGAAAACCAAAGTAATATTTGGGTAATTTTAAAAATTTGAAAGGCGCCAGGGAATCTTTAGCTACGATTTTACGGGTAATTTTAAGCACATATTCTCAGTTCCTTGTTGGATTTCTATTCACTGAAAACAAGATTCATAGAGAAAATCCCCAAAATGTTTCAATTCCCATAATGAACAGAAACAGTAATCCTCCCGGTAGCATTTCAATTTAACAGATGATGAATAAGTGAGTATTTTCCAACCGATTTTCATCAAAAAAAAGGAATCCCTCTTTCCATCGGTACTAAAACTTACGGCTGTCTTATCCTTTATCACTCTAAAGACCGACACGTAGTTCGTTAAATTACCGAATCAATTTGCTACACCCTATTGCCGCCGACAACAGGCCATAGATTTAAATTTCTCCCCTCCTACAAGAAGAAACATCGTCTCGATTGTATGAACACCTTCTGGTTCGGTGCGTTCGTCGAGCTAAAGCAAAATAAAAATTAATAACGCCTAATCTTAAATCGGCCAGCTCGTTTTTCTCTCGGTTCAAAGGAAACCTTAAATGGGAGTGCGATGCTACGGAGTTTGAAGTTAAGCAGGTCCACCCTCGGAAGTCAGCTTCAGCGCAAAAACCTTTCGTCGGCCAGCGTGACGGAACATGAAACACGACCAACTTTTTCAGACGGTTCACCGCAAGTTCACCGAAACTTGATGCTATGCTGGAAAAGGGGAAACCTTGGGTAGTGTTTAATTTAATTTTCGTGCCAATTCTTCCAACGCCGACCAAGGGGGTTGACCCAACCGGCAGCCACAAATCCATTCACACCCACACAACCCGCCCTGGGCTTGGGAAAAGGCGTACGGAAACACGTTGGAAATTATGAATCGACCGGCTTTTCGAGCTGGTAAGACTACTGCAAAGACCACGCTATGGATGGTTCACGATAACCCGTTGTGCGGCGTCGGTTAGGGGACGCCTTTCGGGTGGATTAATGTTTAACCCACCCGCGACCGGAACGGAATGGAGGCGCCTGGTGCCGCATGGAAAAACGGCACGTGGACCGCGGATGCGACGACTTCTCGTGGCACTTCTCGAATGGCGACGGTTGCACAAATTGAAAGTTTATCGAGAAAGTTTAGTGTGTTCCACTTCGATGATTATGGCACAGTTTTCGTCACCACGTTTCCACGCCACAGGGTTGTTATGTTTGTTTTTTTTGGGGGGCAGAAGGGAAAATGGTTTCAATTGCGTCCCGAAGAAAACCGGACCCTGAAAGAAGGAACTGAAGCGCAAAACCAATGGCACGTTAATTGGAACGCAAATATAATTAAATTAATACAACCTCGTGCCGCTGCTATATAAAACCGGGCGTTGGTTCGTGTATTGATTTAACATTATTTTTAATTGCTGCTCGCGTTGCAGTTGGTGCACAATTGAACAGAAATTGTGTTTTGTCCCCGCCACCCCGCCGCTGGCCAATTTTTTCTTACCGTTTGGTTTTTCCTGCCATCAAATTTCATCGTTTGGGGAATGCACAAAACAGAAAAAAACGTTTGGACAACATGTGCCGAGCGTAAATAAATTAAACCTAATTATTTAGCTGACACTTTGTCATTCTGTCACAGAGCAACAAAATACAAGCACTCGCAATTTCCCGTCTGGCGCGCACCACAACCGCACCAGACGATTGCAGCCTCGAGCCTTGGACGGTCGATTTTCCATTTTCTCGCTCCAATTGTTTCCATCGACGAAAGAAAGAACAACGAATGAAGCAGGCAAAAAGACAACATTACCTTCCGCTGGTGGGAAACTGTGCTGGAAAAACGGTGCCAACAGCGTACACCGTCAATCGGCACTGCACAATAGGAACTGCAAGGGAAGCTATGGAACGAACAGCGTGTTCGCTGCTCAGTAAACGACGAGAAAAAAGGGGGTACGAATTGGCAACGAGGTCCTGCGATGGGGCTACGGCCTTCGAGAATCGCAGGCGGATCCGCTGGCAGCCCATTGTCACCGAACTCCGCATAAACGGTGCACTCCGGTGTCACCGTCTGTATGCATGGCCGACGGGGAACACTCCTCCCGGTACTTTCCACCCAATATTTCCATTCTAAACTACCCTCCGACAGGAAAATGGGACCGTTTTGAGGGAGAATAAAAGTTTATTGTGTCCCACATAAGGGAGAAAACAGTTTCCGAACGCTCATTGGAACGGTTTCCGATCGTTGTAGGGAAAGTTCGGGACCAGGGGAAGGGGGACTGTCAAATGGGAAAACTATTACCGGAGGGCGATGATGATCATGATGGCTGATGGTGATGATGGCAATGACGAGATGCACATCGGTCTGGCGAAAGCGAAACGCTTACAAAAGGGAGTTCAGCCGGGCGATAACAATTCTCTTTCGGGGGTAAGAACGGGTTTGCGCGAAACCCGTTTTATTGCACCGAAGCCCTCCGGAAAACACACACACACATAAACATTTCCCACAAACTGACAACGGGGAGGAAGGGCAAAAAGAAAACCGTCCTGCCCGCAGGGTCATACGAAATCAATTTCCCTTATATCCGTCACGCATGAAAAGCTCGCACCTGGTATGGAAATTTGCTCGCTGTGGAAAATCGAGCGGGCTGCAGTTTGTTTTCCGTCTTATGCTCCATCCGTTCCACTGCCTCCCCCCCGGCTGGTCGAGTTTAGTTTTATCTCGATGATTCTGTTCGGGTAACTGAATTAGTTCAAATCCGGCTCCGGATTTGCCTGCATTGCGAGTCTGGCGTGTTGTTCTGGCAGATCGTGCGCAGATGGTTTTGCTTCTGTTTTCTTTCCCTGCCTTGTGGCCTGCAACCGGAAAGCATCGAACGTGAACGACATAAATTTAAATGCCTGTCCTCCTCCGTTTCGATGCTCTGATAAGGAAAGGATTAGAAAAATGTTTCTATAATGCATTTACGTACGGAAGCTCAGCTCAGGGGGAAAAGATGCCCGAGCCCGGCATGTTTCGGTGTGTTTTCGGACTGTGCAGAACGAAGTTTCAATCTCAGATTGATTGCATACCGGGCACTGATGAATTTTGAACCGGTTTAATGTCGGGCTCGAACTCGACGGGGAGGAAAAATGGAAGTCGTTCGATTTGATTGCCAACTTTGAATGCGATTGAAAGAGGTCGTGAATATTTAATCTTTCCAGAGAGGGCCCCTTTCGATCACATCGTTTCGTTATCGGTTTGGTTATGATGCTATTACGAGCAGTGTGTTTTTGTTTTCATTTATATTGATAAACATTTATGTCGGAAATTGCTTTTGCTTGATGAAAGTTATTCAACTGAAATTAATGAATAGCAAAGGTTTTAAAATGTTGGACAATATAAAACCTGTTATGATTTAAGCATCGTTCAAATGATTCGATAAATGTTCAATTCACAATCCCGCTAGTATTTCCAGTGAGAGTTATTCGAGTTAAAAACAATATTTCTCTCTTTGAAGTCTCTAGCTGTGGAATGTGAAAATTTTCACATTTCAAATATAAATCCAGCACAAATTGTCTGCCAACGCGCCCGTCAGAAGCAAACACATGTCAGCGGGAAGCAAGTTAATTGAAATAAATAGAAATTTGGGCAAGTGGCAAAACAGTTGCTGCCAAAAAATTTCTGCCCTCCGAACGTCTCGCTGTCGTGCGAGGTTCGATTTGTTAACACAAAGTGTGAAAACGTGAATAAACAGCAACGAGGAAAGCTTGGTGCCCGGCGATGACGTCGGAAAACCACCGAAAGTCACGCCAGGTGGAAAATATGCTTCCCGCTTTCGCTTATCACCTCGCGCTCATCGAGGAAAAAGAGCATCGCTTTGGTTTGCGATGGCGGTGACGAGAAAAGGACCTACACGATAGCGTCCCTTAGTATCGGTACACACACCGGGTGAAATGCTTGGAAAAGCGGTCTGAATCTCACCTCCCACGTCGTTGCCACCTCCCCGGTGAATGTTGGGAAAGTATTAATTATCTTCCAAAGTTCAAAATGCCTTTCGAGCTGCCGCCGTTCGGTTTGCGTATTTGTTTGCCCGACGGAAAAAAGGTCCTTTTTCCAACCCAAGGGCCGTAATGGAGGCGCCTGGTGGTGCGAGTCGAGGGTAGTGGTCGGTGTCCAGGTGAAAACGGTCCCAAACCCGTTACGGGCCCGACTTCGGTGTCGAAGTGTTGTTCGCCTGACAAGAGGAAGAAAACTTGAGAAATGGTCCAACATGTTTTCCCTCCTCACTTCCTCGCTTCATTTCGTTTCGAAAAGGGGGGTTTTCTTCGCCGATCCGCTTAGTGCTTCTGATGAATTTATGTTAATTATACGAATAATTAATGACACCTTGATTCGCGGGACTCACAAACCTCCCGGGCACGGGTTGCGGCACGTGGTACTTTGCACTTTGATTTCGTACAAGGTTTCCATTCAAATTTTCCCACCTTGCGATGGCCGCGAGGTTGGGGAAACTTTTTTGGCGACAAAGAAGCCCATGAAATTAATCATTGCAACGATTTCGCCTGCTTCGCTCGCTCCACAGTTTTGATTCCTTTGAGATTAGTTATTAGATGACGATGACGTACGCGATGATTGCTGACGTGCGCAAGTAAATCCCTCCTAATGAGTGCTTTATCGCGTTCGAGCGATCGTTTTGTTTGGGTAATAAATTCTAGCTCCTACATCGTTTCGTTATTTGCTTAACACCGCCTCTTCCCTCTTTTTCACGTCCTTTTCTATTAACAACCTTTCGTAACGCATGGTTTGCGGTTTTGTTTCGTGCTCATTTGTTTTCCTTTTTGATTAGTTAATAATAAACTTACCCTATACATACACGCATGTACATTCACTCTCATTTTCTCTTGCTCACTTTCTCTTTTTCTAGATCAACATCACACGCACACACACACATTCATTGCGCACCTGCCGCCGGCCGGCTTTCCACGACTTTCGGAAGTCTTCTGCCTTGTGGTACGTTGTGAGTAATTTGTATTTCATCTGTTCGCTTCAAAACGGTGCCCAATCGCTTTCTCGTAATTTTCTAATGCACATTTAGAAGCGCCGCTATTTTGTCTTTTTAAACAAGCAGCAGGTTAAGCGGAATAGTTTCGCTAGACATCGAGGAAGAGTGTTTTGTGACGCTCTACTTGCGTTTACGCACTGGAAGCATGGTTCCAATTGAAAGACTGTTTGTTCTTCGGCTCGAATTTGGAGAAAACTGCTCGCGATATCTGCGTTCCACTAGCCAAAGATTTGTTTGCTTTTTGTATAAAACATTTATCAGTTCACGTCGTTTATATGCAACCTAAATCGGAGTATTTTTTGCTTATCTCAGCGAAGCGTCTTTGTGGCCGACAATTAAATGTATCTTTTTTGGGAAGCACTTTATATCATTTTACGTTTGTCAGTTGCTTCTTTAATGGCTTGTTTTGTTAAACAAAGAATTATTTAATGCACCTCACAGTTATCGCTATCCATAAGATAGTTCTTTTTGTAGAAGAAGTTCTTTTCTAAAGAAGACTTGTAAGATTCTGATTCGGTTTTCGGCACATGATTCATCCATTTTCATTTATCAAAATGCCACTCAGCTGAGAGGTCGCCAGCAAAGCTTAATCGGGAACGATAGTTGGAAAAAGCGCCTTATGGTGAGCAAATGTTCACCTTCCTTGGAAGGCATCTGCTGGCGTTCGAGTGTTAATCACCCAGCTGAAGGTGGCGGCCGCATCTCCCTCTCAAGGGAGCAATAAAAAAACATTCGTATGGCAGCGCGTATTTGGAAGGCATCGGCGTTCGGAAGCGCCCCGAGGCGCTCGATCAGGAAAATGCGTGGAAGCTGTCGGCGATCCGCCGCCGACTTCCGGGTTTGCGAGAGGCGAGGTGAGAGGCTACGCACCGCCCCCTCTACAACTCCGCCACACAGCGACCGACTTCATCCACTCGGCTAGTGATTTGCTCAGGAAGTGCGTTATATGTTACATAATGGAACACCGTTTCTTATTTACTCAGTGGGAAGCGCTCAGGTTCTCCAGGTCCTTGGCGGACGGGGGCCGGGACAGGTGCGACGGGGCGGCCTCCTCGTTGGCCACGATCGGCGGCAGCACGTTCTGCCGGAACTCGCCCATCACGTTGCCGGCCGGGTAGTAGTACGCGACCACGAACAGCTTGCCCGTCTTCGAGATCGACTTGCTGACGCCGAAGTACCGGCTGCCGCGCCACACCATCTGCGAGAAGTGGCCGGTGTTGACGTTCGTGTGCAGCAGGTGCGACTCCTTGAAGTAGTCGTACCGGCGGCTCGTGCTGTACCAGTAGGTGGCCACTTCCTGACCTGCGTTGGGACGAGAAAATTCGAGGAAAAGGATATGCATTTACAGCAAAGGTGATTTTTGTGAGCTTGGTGAGGAAGTTTAACGATAGATATATTAATTTGAAAAAATAGATACTATTCTGCTCAACTATCATTAGATTTGCCGTAGTTTGCTTGCGTGCAACTTTACTCCAAGCTTTAAAAAAAGACGGACGATTTTTTCAATAAGAGCTAGTTTACATCTAAATGGTTTTCGGGAGTTTTGCACTTTAAACGAAATATTAGAATTTCTCATAAAATGGGACATTTTGACTTCTAGAGTTAAACAACAAAGAATTCATTGAAAAATTTATTTTAACCAGAGGTATGATGTTCTAAGGCCGGTGCTCCGGTGGGCTGGTCATGTCATGCGAATGGCACCGGACGACCCAGCCCGTAAAGTCCTTTTAGGCTGTCCCGAAGGACAGAGGAGGCATGGTAGGCCTAAATTGAGATGGAAGGATGGCGTAGACGAAGCCGCCAGAATAGCCGGGATACGGAATTGGACCACTGTGGCGAGCGACCGTGAGCGGTTTCGGATGGAGCTTCGTCAGGCCAAGACCGCCCAGCGGTTGTAGCGCCACTTAAGTAAGTAAGTAAGTATGATGTTCTAAATTTGTAGTTTGAATTACTTCGTTTGATATAATTTTCATCAACGTCCTAACATACAAGTTACTATCTTTTTGTTAAGCATAAAAACCTGATATCGTTAATTTAAAAATCTTTAAAACAGCTTGCAAAATAAATTGAATTCATGTATTCCATTTTACTGCAGAAATTCATCAAAACATTTAAAACTTATTATTTTTTGTGGCAATTAAAAATATTTATTGTGCGCAGGGTCAACGAAGCGTAGTCGTTAGTGTAATCGTGTATTTCTCCTGTTCAATCTGTCAAAAAGATTTTTTCCTTTCATACCCTATAATTGCATGTGCAACCTTATCAAAACGTAAACAAGCGAACCAATAGTTCATTAGAAGGTTATTTAGCGTAGTTTGTGTATTTTCAACAATAAACAAAAAAATAATGATCGCAGCTTCGAAAAAATGCCCTTAATTTTAACAAATTTTGATTCCGAAACACCATCCACAAATTATGCAAAATTTAAACAAGCCACAGATTAAGCTTGGCCTGAATATCGACGATATACGAGAGACCAGCATAATTCCCGATTACACTAGACATTATGCTTCGTTTATCGTACCCTTTATTATGTCCATTCCTGTTTTCTTATACACTTTCCAAAGCTTGAATTCCAAGCTAGTAAATTCCAACTGACTGATTTTATCCAGACTTGTTCTATTTATACATAGGACCCTGTATCGATGGCCGACCTCAAGGGTCATCGATCCTTCGGTCCCGGCGACCAATCAGCTGATCGCTGAAGTTCCCCTTTTGGTGTTTATGTTATCTAACGTGAAAGCTCTCGTGGGGCTATCATTTCAAAGTCGAACTGACAGCTAGCATTAGGAACTAAAACTGTTTGTAACACACAGAATCTCAATAAATGATCGATTGTAGCGCGAAGAAATGAACAAATGGTTCGTTTGATTACGGTTTTGGCCAGATTACGCATGTGATTATTATAGGGTGTGAAAGCCCAAATTCTTTTTGACAGAATGAGTAGTAAAATTACATGATTTCACTAGCGATTTCGGTTCTTTCCCCGTATCCTTTACTTCTATTCCCACAAAGGCAGGGTAAATGCTGAAAAGACTATTCTTATAATTTTTTGAAGCATTGCATGCCCCAATTTGAAAAAAATGTAAATTGCATAGTACACAAATAAACCCACCAAGATAGATACTAGAAAAACATAATTTAATCGAATCGATGAGTTAAGGTTATCGCCTTAAGGTTATCGTTAAGGTTATTCGCTTACCGGAAAGATCGGTGAGCAGACTGTTGGCCGGACAGCAGAAGATGTTCTGGCCGTAGTTGGTGCCGATCTGGTAGTACAGCTCGTTGGTGCTGGCCAGATGGTTGGCCCACTGCTTGGCGTACTCGCACAGCTCGGACGAGACGCTCAGGGCCGGCGCTCCGTGCCGCATCCGGTACTCGTTGTGCCAGCAGAGACACTCGAAGATAAACTCCTTGTCCATGACGATCTTCACCTTGGGCGAGTCCTCGCCGCCCGCCGCCTCCCCACCTCCGCCATTGCCGGCGCCCTTCGCCGAACGCTCCTTGCGCTGCTCGGTTGGGGTGGCCTTCGGTAGCAGCGGTCTGTTGTCCAGCGCGTCCTGCGTTTTGACCCGTATCGTTGATGCTGATGTCATCCAAGCCGGCCCCAGAAGCTGGCGGTGGTTTGCGGCCATTTTTGTTCAGATCGCATGCAGCAACACGTTTTCGGAGGTTGGCCATCACTATCGCTTCCTCCCTGGGTAAATGAGAAAAGTAGGTAAAGCATTGGATTAGTTTTATTGCATGTCTATTTCCCAGCAATGGTTTAGTTAGTTTTCAATTAAATTGAAGCTTAAAGATATAAATCTTAAAGAAAAATGGTTCTCTCTTGTAGATAATTAATTATCGTCAAACAATCCTTCCTGTCGCTATACATCATTTCAATTAATTCCGCACTTTCTTATGCTCGCTCGACCGAAGCAAACGCATAACCTTCACCGCATCGTACCGCCGACAAGACCAAACAGTACTCAAGCACAAGTACTTGCAACAATGGCTCCAAATAGTCTAGGAAGGTCTTACGGCTCGGTCTCACTTGACCGTTTAGGAAAAACAATCCCTTCAAGGCACATCCTTGTGCACAAACGAGACACACAGCATTATCGTGCCATCAGTTTGAGGGAAGGAAGTTCAAGTACGCTACATTTTGCTGTTCACTTTAAAGATCTTGATAGAGTGGGGAAAAATGTTCCCCCAAGGAGCAAACACTTCCATCTCCGTTGCAATATGACACAGTACCGGAAAGCTTGGCAACACTTGTTCACGGACGTCTTTACCCTTAGCTCCCTTAGTTGGAGTCGAGTGAGCTTAGTGCTGTGAGGAAATTTATGGCTCCGATTAAATCATCGGCACTGGAGTGAATAATATATGAACCTCCATCGAAGCCTCGGTTTCGTACTGCCAAAGTCACGGGGGCAACTTTGGCAACTATCAGGGTTTTGGAAATGAGGATGCTGGACACGTGTCCTTGCCTCCGGGTGAAGATGAACGATATGACACCAACTGACACACCGATGACAGGTGACGAGAAGTTGTGTCTCACTGCAGCGCAGAAACTGAAACAAGCGGGAGTGAATATAAATTGATTCCTCTGTTTCTTTTTTCCCTCTCCCCGGTCTCTCCACTCGGTGTCCTTTGACTAGCACGCTCTAATCCTTCCGGAAGGTCGGTAAGCCACGACGGAGAGCTCGCGTGACACTTGGACACGCCGGTTCCGCAGTCTCCTTCCCAGGGAAAGGCCCGCCAGGCGTGGCAATGCGGCTTCGAGCACCGCATGATCGGCGTGCGATTACGGCTTCGGGCCCGCGCCTTGCCTCAGCATTCTTATCTCTTTGATTTATGACTTATTTTCGACTTCACGGGTCGACTCTTAACGGCTTTTCACGCACGGCACGAAACAAAACACGCCCGAGTTGCGTACAACCCGGTTCGCTACACCATACCACAATCGCATCCGCAGGAATACAACAGCTTCTTGTGCCATCCTGGCCCTTTTCGTCCTCCAATTCATCGCATGCAATGGTGGCTAGAAAGTGTGGAATTATCATTAACATAAATTACTTTTAGATTAGGTGAGTTGTTTTTCTCTTCTTCCCACGGTTGCGTTGTTCCTCGCTTCTTATGCTCCAAATCACCATGAATCACTGTCCGATTCAGTTTTTGTTTTGTGACCGAAGCAAAAGCAAACCTCCTTTTCGGTCATTTAAGTTTTTTGCCCGATTCGACTCAATGTCGCAATCACATCAACGACTGCGGAAAATCCTCCAAAACTACGGATATAATTGTTGATTCGGAATGGTGTGCGGGCTTGACCTTTGTGTGTGGAGGTGAGCTACGGACGAGTTGGAATGAACCTAAGCTGATTAGCAATTGCGAGAAAGTATGGCATTTACTTTGAAAACCTTTGCGAAAACCTTATCAATTATTCGTGAAGTATTAAATCCTACGAAATATTATGTTTCTTTAACAGTGATAATACTGTTAGTGAGGTTTCCTTTTGATTCAGCATGCTTGTCTTTATTGAGTATTGATTGTAACTCCAAATTAAAATGTAGGGAAGTACAACGACTTCATTCGCAATAAATGTTAACTTCAATATTTTAGTAGAACAAAGTTATTAAAAATATCAGTACTGTGCAAGTCTTTAATGATTTAAAATAAAATAAATAAGAGTCGTTGCGATGTTTCAAACATATAATTTATAACTGACACCCAGCTAAATTGAACTAGAACATTATAAAATTAAACTATATTTTCCTTTATTAATTTTTTCAAAAAAGAGAACACTTAGCTACGATTTTACATAAAACTAAAATTAAATGTTATACAAAAGATAAAGTTATCAAAAAAACCGAATTAATAAATAATTTCTTACTGTTACCAAGTGAGATTTTAAACCTATTATTTTAATAAAATACGATGAGTCAGTACTTCTAAAAGCAATTAAACGCTGTAAGCAATTGTTTTCGTATTTTCATACTATTATATTCACATTTCCCGTTGGATTGTATTTTTCCTTCTAATGACAAGCAATGTGACTACTTGCCTAGCTCCATTAATGTTGCCATCAATTTTATTCCTACTCGCTTCATTGACTTTTTTCCAACGCATTTTTCGTCTCTAAAGTGAGAAGCAAAGCCCACTTTACACAAATGGTGGGTGGGTGAATGGAAAAAGAAAGTCCGGGCAATCAGATGCTATCGCCGGCACTCTCTCCGGCTCTCCGACCGACACTCCATTAGCCACACATTTAAGATTCCATTTAGTCATTCTTAAGTTTTTCCTGTCGGCTTACGTTTACGTTCGGTCGGCCACACTTCGATCCGAGGCTGTCCTACTCAGCTTGCAAGCTTTTTTCTACAAAAGACGAGGTTGAAAATACCCATTCCGACACACCAGAGGGCACGGACCGGCACACGTGAGGAAAGTCCCAATAAGAAGCGTAGTTTATCAAACCAAATTACCTTTTGGTCACCCACCCGCTCCGTGTGCGCCCGTTTGGGGCTAAGATGGGAAATTGGAACGCAAGCCAAGATCTGCACGCGTGCGTCACATGCCGGCTCGGTTTCGATCGTCCATCTTATAGACTGCCGGCCGGTTCATGATTAATTCTGGCCATCCTATTTTCGATGACGTAAATGAAGGGAGAGTTTTTCTTGTACTCGAACGGTGATATTTCTTCCCCATGAAAATGGTCCCCGAATAGTCTTCGGTAGCATGCATTTCAATGATTCTTTCGTCTCACGGTGTTTAATTATAAAGCTGTTTTTATTTCTATCATCATCATGCTTTTCCGATATAAACGGGTTCCCAATTTCTTTCTGGGTAAACAGCAGCATTCACTTCCAGCTTTGGAAAGGTTCAAGTTCGTTTCCAAGAAAATTTAATTCACAGGTAAAATGTTTGCGAACTTAAGAAGCAAACGATAGGCATCGGATTCTTTGGAAATTTCCAGACAAATTTGTACAAAGAACTTTGCGATACGCTCTTCAGTATATAGTGAGCGCCGAAAGTACACATAAAACAAAACCCTTCCTTGAATAAGCACTCCAGGCTGTCCTTTAAGCGATTAAGCGGGCTCGGGACGCTTGGAAAAACTTTTGCTGCGGAAGGTTTTTCCTTTTTTCTGTTTCTTTTTAATCTCTCCAGCAATAAAACCGCTCCACACTCCGGCCGGCCAAGTACGCTAACCTTGACATTTCGGGAGAGAAGAGAACCAAAAAGAAAAGCCAATTCATTTAGCTAAAACTTTTCCTACACCCGAGAACCGAGGAAAGTCCGGCCAGTTTCGGTATGGCCACACAAACAGCTACATATTTTCATTGACGTTAGAACTTATCTGTCCCGTTCGGTTCGCTTCGGGCCGTTTGGTACGGGTTTCATCGTGCGCTACGGCGAACCCGTTGCCAAATGTTTTAAAAGTATTCCGATTCTTTTAGTAGCCCCATTGCCCGCTTCCCTTTGCCTCACATGCCCTCGGTGCCCCAAAAGGGTTTGCGAAAAGCTGCAAACTTTTAAACGGTGTTGATATTGCTGGCATTGTTCGCAAAAGTTTAATGCATCCAACGGACCGCTGAAGGCTATCATTGTAGCTGAGGTATATCGACCGTTGCGGTATGCCGTAAAATGCATCGATTCGAATGTCCGAAGGTTTCTCAAGAAGAAATTTTTGCAACAGTTTTTAAGTTCATAAAAGAATTCTTGAAACTTAAAAATTATGCTTGAATGAGGTAAAATGTTGCGTATATTATTTATATATTAGTATAAACCTAGCGACGGCTTATCGTATTAAGTTTATTGATTTTACTTTCTCTTAGCACCATAAAGTACATTCATGCATACAACGAAATTTGTACTTTTCAAAAAATAGTTTTCCTTCAGCAAAACCTCGCGCTAAACTATTAACCGCACAATCAACACTCGGTTTGCACCTGTTGCATCCACCATTTCCCCCACAGGAAACTGCTATTTGCTTTTATGCTTCCATAAATGTGAAGGAGAATCATCAAAAGCCGTTGTAAAAGGGAAGCAAACAAAAAGCACCGAACCGAGTGCACCCTCCAGCAACGTGAACTTTTTTGCAACGGACCATTAATCATTCGCGTTAAAAAATTTAAATGCAGCTTATGGCTTTATAGCTCCATAAAGTCGTAGTTTATGGTGATTTTTATTTGCTATCTAGGAGCATTCAGAAGGAAATTAAACAGAAATGTAGGATTGGTTACTTAGTATTGAGCTTAGTATGTTTAACTTTGAAACTCTGTTAAATATATCTATATGAAGCTTCATCCAAAATTCTTATTGAAACAACATCATGTATTTCGCTCTAGAAAAATAGTTCTTCAAAACCTTCCTTCTCAAACAGACATGCCAACTTATATTATTTCCTCACTTAGTCTGTTTAGCATGCTTATCTTATATTCATATGCATGAGTATGTAATTTTAATGTCTTCCTATATGAAGCAAGAGAAATCCTTTCCATATCCTTCCTTTAAAGTAACTTTGTTACCAATATACCTTGGAATGCTATATTCTTATTCTATTTAATGTTGTATTATCTGCATGAATTTAACCATTATTTTATGATTCAAACATAACATCTTTAACACAAGGAAATTGTTTTCAGTTCTAATAAACTTCCACAGTTTTTTTTTATTGGAAAATTTATATTAAAAGCCATTACAATTTTCATAAATGTTTATATGCGAATTTCTGCAGATCACTTGTATAACTATCGATATGAATCTTTATTTCATTAAACCCCCTATCATTTTTGATAGCCAGCTGTAATTAGTTCTAAAGAGTTTTGGCCTCATAAACATATGAAAATGCAACATGCAAATTTTTGAACTATTAAAAAACTAATTCCCTGGGAAGGTTAGTCTTTACCTGGTCGACAAAAACCGTGTGTTTAATAAATTTTATAGACAAATTATATCATAAAAGATTGTGCTAAAAACGCTTGGCAGTCAACGTGCTGAGGATTAAATATTCAACTTCGAAAAAAATGTCGTAGCAGGATTTACATAATGAACAAATTCAAAATGCGATAGTCTGTATATATCTCATAAACACGTTCCAATCGAAAATGTAGTGCAGTTTTTCTCTGACAAAGCCTTAAATTGCACACCTTTTCTTATCCACTCGACTCGAGCGCTGATAATTACGATAGGATTGCCATCCTTTTGCCTCCTTTTTCCCACCTGATGACGTGCGTACATGCCTTCCCGTGCCAGCATTCCCATCCTGGGCTCGATACGGAGCACAATCGCATTGAATATTTATCACCCAATCATTCACCAAGCAAAGAATTCCTGACTTCCACTCCGAACCACTACCTTTACTCAGCTTTTCCACTGTCGAGTCAGGACGGCGTGGTGCTTTGCGTGGTTCATCTACACCGGCTTCAACTTTAACTCTTCGGAATGCTTTTTCTCCCTTCTTTCCTCCACACTCTCCACCGGAAACCCTCCTGGCAGTGACATTATCAGATTGATATGTAACACAAATCCTCCGGAATGGGTTTCTTGTGTCGGCACTCGCTCGGCGCCCGGTATGTTGCTCGGTGAATGCCAATTCCGGCTTTAGGTTCCCTTACCGTGCGCGTGTCCTTTGTGCGGCAGCTAGAACCGAGCAGAATTCCAGGGGGATTTTTGTGAAATTGGGTCAAGATGGGCAATGAAACGAGAAAAATAAAACTTGCACCGTGACATACGATGGAAAAATTGGCTCGAGCTGGAAAGCACCGAGGAAAGCAGTGAGTGTATTCGTGCCGAATGGACGGGCGTTGCATTTTCCGAAGCCAGGCAGGGAGGAAAATGCAACCATAAGGTAGTTTGCACACAACGCGACCCACGCCAGTGGTAAGAAACTTGCCACAATTTATGGTCTCGTAATGTCCGTTATTGCTTCGGCGGAGGATGAAATAAAAAACCCCGGCCGTCAGGACGATGGAATGGGCAAGCTGGTTCGCGTTTCAGTGTTTTCCCGACCGGGCTGGCAGAGCAATGGGAGAAAAGTTTACGGCCGTGCAGTGTGCAGCAGGGAAACTCGTTTCGTGATATCGCCCTTGCACATCGCCGGTGAAAAACGCGAACTGCAAAGGATCGCACCCGTGACCTGGATTATTTTCCACTCCCACGAAATCGCACTCGTTGCTTACTGTTTTACCATTGCTTATCTGGGCAGAGACAAACTCTGTCGGGAGAAAGCGTTGAAGCAGAGTGCATTCAAACCAGCGGGAAAGGCGATTCTTGCAACGGACACGTGTCTGGATCGTCACCAGCGTGAAGCCAACGTTATTTACATCCTTTGTCCTTCGGCGTTCTCGTACACGGCATGGCCTCAAGCTTGCTGTTTCTACTACGAATTGGTTTGCTCAACGTCAACACGACGAAGTCGGCGCCATTTGGAGCCCGCGTTTACGAGGTGTCTTAATTTCAACTTCAACTTTCAGTGCCATCTCCGCTCCACACCGAGGCAAAGCGAGCCTTGACAACAGGTTTCTGGTCACAGTGCTAAAGCTTTAACGTAGCCAACAAGTTTCCCCACCGAGCGACGATGTGTGTGAAGGCTCCGAACGACTCTGGTGGCGTTGTTGATGGTGGTTTAATTGGTTTGCTTATTAATTGTTGCACGTGCAGCTGTGCGGATAGTGGATGGCATATGATTTTTTTACTACATGGAAGCGAATGAATGGGCATCGCATGACAATCCGTCAGGGCACGTACGCACAAGGATGGCACGGATGTTTGCATGGGAATGAATCGTTTCCTTTGTGACGAGCTTATGACAAAGAAAGAAACACGATGGAGGAACGGACCTCAAAGATGGAGCGCAAGAAAAGGGAAAAGTTATGAAAAGCTCCTTGAACATTTATACGTGTAATTAGGAGCAGATGCAACTTTCCTATTTGTTCTAGTAATAAAAGCAGATTTGTTAAGCAATTCTTAACACATTCAAAACAATATTTAAATAACTGCTTTTTCTGGCATATAGTAGTCGATTTTAATTTTTTTGGATATTGATATTTTTAAAATTGATCAATTAATTTCCAAAACCATACGGTAAGTGATCCTATAGTGCTGATAGTACCGATAGTGGAGGAAGTGGAATAAAATCCTAGCTCTACAAAGAATCAAATACAATAGCGTTATTTGTCCTTCTATGACATGTTCTTTGCTCTTTTACAGAGTGTTCAAAAGATAAACCTAGCCACTCTGGAATATATGAAGGCTCCAAAATTCGTTTTTTTTCCAAACAGGTTGTATTAATATGCTGGATTCCTTAAGAATTTATCAGGAGTGCCATGATTTCCTTAAGGCTATAAATCACCACAAAAAGCATTGGTCTATGAGTAATTTGGTTATTCCGTCATAAGAAATATGCCTCAAAAATAAATTACAATCAAATATATACAATATTTTCCAAGTTTCCCGAGTACTACCACCACTATAGGAGCATGATACCACCTTTATAGAAACCATACCACTATAAAAGGAACAACCGGGTAGGAAGAAATTAAGGCTTTTTTCGTGTATTTTTCATAAAAAACAGTGAAAATAGACGTTTTTCTCAAAATAATGGTGTTTCGATCATAATTGGGATAAATATGTAAAATATTCTGTTCTTGAGACACATAAATTGCATCATATTGTTACTAACATGACTAAGTGCTCCACTATTGGTACAATTATCCTAAACCCACATATAATACAAAACTATTTTGAAAATCTCAAGTGACATGCTAAACCATTTTTAATGGAGACCATTGTAAAAAATTAATAAGGTTCACCAATTATCTTGTTAGAAATGATTTAAGAAGATCTAAACAAGTAACTTGTGTTAATATGTTTTATGTTAATTGTAATTTCAAGGATAATAATAAAACATCTTAGAGCACCATGCTTATGATATTAATTCAGAAATAACTTGAATCATTAAATCAAAAGTGTGACGATACAAAGCATTTGAATGCCACCTTTTTATAACTAAACTCTGCTTAAAATGATAAAATGACTCTGTCGTAAAATGAAACATGCCTTCACGAGCTGTTAATACATTTGAACAAACCACAGGCTCTCGATACGATATCTGTGCAGAGCTTTCCTAGAATTTTTTTCGACTCTCTACATCGCCTTCTATTTTTTAAATATCGAAAACCAGATAAAAAGGAACCAAAATGCATTAAGTTGTGGAGAGTTTGTAGTTCTTCCATTTCGATAGTTGCTTTTAGGGAAGGTTTCCTACCTAATCAATTTCAAGGAATGAATCGAGGATTATCATGGAACATAGTAAATGTGGTTGAAAATCTTAAGTTTGAAATGTTTATTTAAACTATTGCAGTACAATCAAATAAGGACATCCATTAGTATTTCAATTAGGGCCTCAAACTCTAACTAAATTATCAACTAATGTGCAGTGTTGTTGAAAGCAAAGAAAAACTAAATGTAGTTTTAAAATTAACCTAAATGTATTAAATGTACTTAAAAGGATACAATTAATGGGAGAGTTTCACTGTAATGAACTTGTTTACAACAAAACATTCATGCGATGCGTAAAAATGGTTGTGAAATAATTCTGTTTGTATTCTTATTATTATTGACGGTATGTTCTTCATCAACGGTTGGATTATCACGGATATAAAAGACGATCCTTCTATCCCCAAACACCGATTTAAATTAAATTTGCAAAACTTTCTCTCCAGGCCTGGTTTAGCATTAGCGTTTTCTTGAGCTTTTCGGTTGTTTCAGTTTTCTCAGCTAGAACTTAAAATCCTCATCCACATCGTGATCTCAAGGATCGAAAGAAACACCCCATAACGATACGGTTGCAGTCGACCAAGCACACCAGTTTAACTCCCCACGATACTTTATGCAACCGAGCACAAACATGCCCTGTCCCCTTGGGAGACATCGAGCGCAAATGCTAATCGTAGCCATTTCCAGCCCAGCAGCTCCAGTTTATCGAGCAGCGCTCGATTGCCATTTAGAAAGCAATTACTATCCCATTTAATTGCCCCTCGGCCGGGTCCCCCTTCCCCCGTGCCTCGTGGAAAAGCCTCCCCTCCCCCTCCTACCCTACCTTCGACGGCTCGGTGCCGGCTTCACCGTACTGCCGGGGATGGTTTCGATGGGCGTAATGCTGAACTCGGGATTACTGAACTGGATCTTCTTCGAGGGCATTTTCACGCTGTTGTTGTTACTGCCCCCGCCGCCACCGGCATGGTAGCCGCCGGCCGCCCCGCCGCTCGTCATGATGCTCGCCAGCCCGTTCCCGTTCGGATCGGTCGCGCTCGGCGGTCCGCTTCCGCCCGCGCCGTTGTTGTTGACTTTGTTGATCGAAATCAGCTCCATGTCGTTGCTGGAGAGCTTCTTCTGCAAGGCCATGATGAATTTGCGTGCCGTTTCGACCGCACCACGGACACCAAACACACACACGCGGACACGACACTGGCAATCAAAATTCCTCAACCGGGGCGATTATTTACTTTCCAAACATCGAAGCAAAAACCCACGCGTCACGCTGGCAGTGCGCAGTGAAGGATTATTTGCACGATTCGGGACCACCCGCACTCGTGTTCTGTCTGACACGGATATTGTAATTACACCCACGGGCAAGAAAACGACACACGAAAACGACCAACGACCGGCCGACAATGAAAATGTTCACAAATAATTCCCGCTTCCCGTTTGAACGAGCGGTATTTAAATGCCTTTTTAAAACACCCCCGATCCGAAGAACTCGAACGGGTTTTCACGATCACGGTGGAGGCGCACGGTGGTTTTTGACCCCGCCAGTTGTCATAAGGGTGAGGAAAATTTATTTTTATCACTTCTTCTTTGCACTAACGTTTTGTGTGTATAAATATTGTGTACCGAACACACCCCGTCTCGTAATGAGCTCGTTGAATGCCGTTCACTCACTCACCGGGCGTGTTTTGTGTCGTTTTAATGTTTTCATTCGCGATCGGGTCAGCCTTTATTTTCTTCCCCACTGTGATGTCTCAAGTGTCGTCACGAGCACGTCCATATTGTCCCACGTTTGGACTAAATCTAACCACCGTCGTTCGGACGGACGACGAATTTATATCAACGCCTTCTTGATGACTTTGTTTTCGCCCGTGTTTTGCAGTGATTCGCTTGTTGTTTTGTACGCACTTGAACCCAATACGGGGTTTTACTTCCGACCATGTGTGCACACACAATTTATTGTTGTTTTTCACCACAAGTCCGCCTCGTTCGATGCGTGTTTATTTTTTCCACATTTCGATGCTCGTACTCTGCGAGGGATTTTTATCACATTCTGCTGTATGTGCGCCTGTGTGCTGGGTAAAGAAAAGGACGTCCCATAACAACGACGAACGATGGCGATCCGATGCCTTCGGCCCTCGGAGGGAACGGAAATCCGATTTAAGATTATCGAGCATCTAGTTTAATTTCGCCCCGCTTTCCGCAGTTTCCGCAGCCATCGGTTCGGTTATTTGATTTCTTCACTTGGCTCGTGCAACAAATGTTACCATTTGGATTGTTTTATTCGTTTGCTCTTTGGGAGGAATTTGCCCCTCGTGGGGTGGTGAAGGAAAGAAGGGCAAGACAACGTTCCGGCCTGTTTTGGGACCAACGGTACGGTAGCCTGCTGGCTCTGGCGAAGCACCGTTCGATATTGAATCACGGTAACAAGTGGTCCATAAAGTTGCCGCAGTGCCACTAATCCGAAGTGGAATTATGAGATCCGTCTCCGTCGAGTGTTGTCGAGCTGGCAGCAGCAACTTTCACAGTTCGATTTAATACCTCGGGTGGATTTGATTTATGTTTCGTGGACGAAAAACAATCATCTCCTTTCCGTTCGCAGTGCTTGCAAACAACTATTTTCGATTCACGCCAAACAAGTAAACTGTGTCTGTGTGCACAAACTGTTTCTCATTTTTCTGTCCGATGCCCGAATGGAAACGGAATTGATTTTGGGATATTTTTCTACCGTTCCGATCTGTCCGTATCGGAACTGCGGTTGAAACGGAAGGAAAAACTCACACACTCACTCACTAGAAAACCGCTTCCACTTCCGATGGTCGCGCAAACGACACTGAACGACACTCGATGGCGGCAACCCGGCGGAAGCTGTTGCCCAAACGCACGCTACCGTAACGTCGGTGTGGGTCCGGTCCACATCAAGGCGGCATGCTTTTGCTGCCTCCCAACGCCATCCGTTGCCTTCTTATTCGCCACTTATTTTTGCCCTTTTTTATTTTTCGACTTTCCGCTTTGCGCCCTCCGAGGATGAAATCGAAGAACTCTTTTCTCACCGATGATTTGGGTTGCCTGTTTCGGAGGAGGGTGTTTTTAGGGTGGACTTTATTTCTTTCGTGCCTTTCACCTCATCGTTTGCTACTCGAAACACCACTACTTGGGAGCACTGGCTTTTTCCGAGGAACTTTTTTCACTTTGTTTTGGCTTTCGCACAGTTGTTCACCTTATCGATTACGGCATCACATCAGCAAATGCAGAAGGCGCAAGAGACGGATCTAACGATGCTAAGGTTTCGGCCACCCCCTGGGAAAACCGGATCACTCATAAGAAAAAATCACCTACGTTTTAAATGGAACTTGTATGTTTCGTGGTGTTTTCCAGCGAGAGGTCCTTTAAAACTCCAACCTGAACACTTACACCATACAACACTAAAGTTCTTCAGATAGTCCTTCTGCTCCTTGCTACGGGTTTAGGGTTCTGTTTACGTCCTGCCACGTTGAAATCCCGAGCACAACTCAGCAGCAGCAGTAGCGTCCTCCGACGAGCACATCCTGGCACGGGCACACGCCAATCCCTCCGTTTTCCATTGAGTGCCTTCGTTGTTCCTTCCGCTTTTTTCCCAGGAAAAGTGGACATGTGCGAGCACTCACTGGAAGGCTCGGGAAGGCTTTTTCCCACCAGGCCAGGCCAGTGCGCATGTACAAACAAAACTTTTCCATCCCAGAGAACGGTGGTTGTTTGGTGTTCGAGAGTGGGTGTTTGAATGGCGAAACCGAGCACAACTCTCAGTGCATGCATAAACGAAACGAAGAAAAGCGATCCCAAAACAGAAACAAGGGTTTCCCCGAAGGTTTCGCGAAGGGAATAGCAGGGTGAAGGGGAGAGGGGGATGGTTGTTGTGTAAGTTAAATTTTCATTCACTTTCTTTTCCGTGACCGAAGTTACTACGTCGAGCAGCTCCAATAGACTTCTCACGCGCACGGAGTCGGAAAGGTGCCGAGAGAGTGTTGAACAGCATCAGCATTTTAATATCCTTCCGTCCTTCGTTTTATTGTTCGTTAACATTAAGGTATGGCAATTTTACTGAACAAATCGACCTCCTAAACTTTTTTTTCGATGCTTAAAAACCTGCGCCATCTTATTGCATTTGAACATGATGTCACAGATCTGTGATACAGCTTCGATGATTTTTCTCACAGAAGTAAAGGACGAAAACAGCTAACGGTGGAATGGAAAATGTTTTACAACTTGCACTTCATCGTCCCGCGGGGATGCAAATGAATGCACTGGAGAGGCGCTAGCTCCAACGCTTCGCTGAGAGAGCGTGAAGTGCTCGTTTGCGTTAACACGTGAAGGTGTGTTTGAGGTGGGAAAATGGATTGGGGGCGAAAAACGTTCCACATTGTCACTGGCACGTTCGCCGGCGGTGGGCTTTCCAGATGGAAATAGACCACACTTGTGAGAAAAGAAATAGAAGAAATGATGCGAGGCGCGAGATAATTGAAATTCTTGCTTTAACAACATGTGGCTTGTTCGGAAGATTCTAAGGAATGTGCACTTCTCAACACTAGAGGAAGGAATAGATAAATTACGGCCATCAAACACGTTTGACTTTCGTCATTAACTGCAACACTCGAGGGGGCGTAACAATCCATGTTATTACATGAACTGTGATGAACAGGAGGTTCTTGATTTTCTGTGAGATAGGTTAATATTACAAAATATAATTTTTGAGAGAACAAAAAAGGAAACGAATTGTGTCACCCACACCTAGGCAGTGGCGTATATTGGGGCCCTAAACGGAAAAATAAACGGGGCCCCTGTGCTGCACCGTAAAAAAATATGAATTTTCGTGTTATTTATACGCTTTTCAACCAATTTAATTTTATTTTACTTATTTCATTTCCACTAAGTTTTTGGCGAAGTCCCCGAATTTGTTTTATCGTTTTTGTCTAACATTTTTGATTCAATAAATAGAATATTATTACGTAATTATACTCTAACTCTCTCAACTCTGCACGTTATCTCTTGTGGTCACTTCAATGCACGTTGGTAACTGCCAGACGGACATATTCGTCGAATTCGTAGGAGGACGGACGAACTCGGCGAGAGAAGAAACTTTTGGGGAACAAGCGCCCGTCAACGAAGTGCTAACATGGTCATTTTCAAACGAATAATGATTTTTATTAGCATGATATGTAACATCCTTAAATGTATGGCAACGTCTAACAGGATTTGGTAAACACTTATTGCCGATTTCAGTAAGATGAAATTTTTTAAGACCTATGCTTGATATATTCTAAAACGTTGCTGTTTTGACACAAACACATATTTTTTCAACTCGAATAAATTATAAAACATTTCCCATTATTTTTCGACCATGATTCTATACCAAACTATCATTTCATTATTCCTTTATGATTCTAAGTATTAATTTTTACAGGACACAGTAAAATTATCCATGATTGTAAGATTGACCCCGTTCTTATTTATTATCTGTCGATCATTAAAGGATGTTGATGAATTCTATAGAATATTTGTTTAAGTACAAATCTTGCGCAGAACTTGGCCGTAGGTGGCTTGGGGCCCCTTTCGAGCTCGGAAGGGTAATTCAGTCAATTTTGTCGTATAAAATAGATATGATGGTGGTATATTTATTTGGTTTTTGTAGTGAAATTTATTTTCATTATCATGATTTTTATCGTTAACCTCTACCTAAACAAAGTCCTCAAGTTTGTCTATTTACTTGTCAAGTATATTAGTCAGTTTTTTTTTTCAATAAAACACACCCAAGAATGTTAACTGCCACTAAGGGTGTTTCAACCATGTATGTTAAGCAGTAAATTTCTTAATTTCGTTATTTTAAGACTGTATTTTGTAATGATTTGCCAATAATATCTTCACAAATCGCTACTCTGCATAACACACTATGAAAAAATTAGTTCAAATTTCATTCAAAATGATGCTTTTTAATTATTTTGTTAATATTTACAATATACTTTGAACTCTCAAAAGATAAAGGTAGAAATATAATTACAACATGAAAACATGAAATGTGCAACTCCAATAAATCCAGTACAAAGAAAAGATCCTACTAAAACATGCTATTCTACCTCCTTGAAACTTTCTTCTTCAAGATCGGATCTCAAAACTGTCCCATTGACAATTGATTGACATGAGAAAGGAATGATCTTCATAATCCTATTTAACGGTATTTAACTGGCGTAGGTAAACACGTGTTCGAACCTCGTTCGAACGAGAAGATTTATTTCACACCCCTTTCAAACAACTTCGGGTGACACTTTTCATGTCCCTGTCAATAGATTGGGTCTCGAGTGCAGGCTTCAAGTTCATATTTAGTCTGTAACTGAGCACACAATTAATTTAAATGTAGTCGAGGACCCGGCCCTACCCGTGTTACGTAAGCTCGGCATCGGGCATTCGCTTGGCTTCTCGTTGGTTCGGTTCGAACCTGCTTCTCGAACAATCCTTCGCCCGTATCTCGTTTCACGTTTCAATGTGTTTTCCGGGTTAGGGCAACTTGACTCTTTCCCCGGCTGTCATAATCTTAACATGTGACAAGATTCCCCTACCCCGTCCCGATCGAGGAGCATGTTAGTGACACACGCACACTCACAGGGGTGGGTAGTCGCCCCGGTTTTCTTCCGCTTTTCCGTGCCAGGTCGGCTTGCCGAACGGGCTAGAATATCGCAACCAGTCACGAAGTGTTACAGATATTTATCTGTTTACCGACTTTCAAGCGGTTGGCATGTTGGCTTTTTGCAAAACCCAAACGAGCGAGCACTTTCTTCCGCGACTGACAGCCTCTGGATGGTGAGCTGTGTACATTGGGTGTTTCTTCGCCGTATTCCAGCGTTTCCACCTCCGGACGTGCTCGACATTGTGGGCACGCCTGGAACCAAACTTTTAGTTCACGTATTTTTTTTTTCTTGCGTTTTCGTTTTCCTCTTCACAGAGCGGAACCTCATCCTTTTCCCGTGCTTGAGTTCGATCGTGCAGAAGACACCGTTGTCTTTTCGCCGACACGAAGCCAGCACTCAAGCCTTCGTGCGACAATCCACCAGCATGGTGACTAATTGCAAACATCGTAAAAACGGTGTGTTCTTCCACCATAAAGGGAGTTCGAAAGCGATTCATTGGGCTGAAAAAAACGAAAAGGCGAGACGATGAGCAACCCCCCGGTCGCAATTGTTTTCTGTTCGAATCGAACGAGCCGTGAACTTTTATGATCGACCTCATCTTTATTCCAGTCTCGCACGTGATGCTGAAATTTCGGCACAAAATCCCCCAGGTTTGGGTTTTTTTAATGTTTGGTATTTTTTTTAAATATTCGTTTGGCTTGAATCACCTAAAGGAAAATGTCTTTGCCAAAAACGCCACTGATTCTAAACTGGATGCTGGAAGTTTCCCCCAAGGGAGACCTGTGAAACCAGGGTTTGAATCAATAATTTGGCCTCCATTGTTTTCCAAAGCAGCTCGTTGTGTTCATGCTATAAAAGCCGTTGAGACTCGAGTCGGCTTGGCAAATGTTCACGTCCTTTAATGAAAATCGATTCCCGAGATTAGATCTCCGCCACGGGACGGCACCAAGAGTTGCCAAATCTCACCAGCTTAATTTTATTACAACACATCATCGACATCGTAACGCCCGGTGCCATAAAACTTCCAATGAATTATGCCATCCAGTTGACTTTTAAAGGCTTTTATGCTTTCGAATTCGCTTCACATTAGTCCATCGTCCCTTTGTCCCCTTTGTTTCGACGCGTATGAAAATCAATAACGATATTTCTTTTTCAGTGCCCCTCCCCTCCCCCTTCCCCCCAGCCAGTTTCTAGTTTGAAGTGACCCTGAAACTTGCTCAATTTTAGATGATGCTGGAAAATTATTTGTACAAGAGCTGCAGAAAAGTTTTATCGTGGTAAAGTTTTTCCCCCGTTCGAGCGCGCAATGCGCTGAAAAGCGGGTACGAAAAAGTTCAATAAACCCCGCCGGTAATAGAAGCTACACACACACACACAATGGGACATATGCGGTGGTACGTGTGCCCCAGAACGCCTTCCGCCTGTCATCAGGAACGAGGACACATGTCTTGTGCCATAAATGGGTGAACCCGGCGCGAGTAACGTCCCTACGACCCGAGGCAAACTGGAACGCTCCAAAAGGACCAAACCTTAACCTCACCGGAACAAGGTTGGAAAATTGTCAGCCACGAACGGTGGTTTAGTCGTCCGGCCAACGTGGCGACGACCATAGTGCATTCCCCGCCTTTCGGTGGCGTTTTCCGAGCTTCATCTTTCGCTCAAGAAACCCCAAAGGAAAACTCGATCCCAGACCAGGGCGAACCCCGGGAACCGGAAGACTAGTCATAAATTTAATAGACACGGAACATCGTATCGCATTCGCTTACTTGCGCGAGCGCGAGTCAATGCTTTCACGGTAAGGGGGGTTTTTCCTTGTCTTCCGAACGATGTGCCTTTCTTCGTGCTGCCAATAAATACTTTGTTGGACGGAGAAGGGGCGAGTGGGGGGGGGGGGGGGCGGGCACCGGAAGCAACGTGGTTCGTGCGGAGGCCAATGAAATGGAACTGCTGGTGATTAGGATTACGGAGCTTCCTTCTTTTTCGCCTGTTCACAAGTTAGTTAGCAGACCCGCGCTTAGCAGGGAGAAGTCGATTCGACGGTCGTGGAACCGATAAATAATTGACTTGGTTACACTTTCAGCTTGAAGGCTGATAACGATACGCGTTCCGTGTGGATGAAGGAAGCAAAATGGAAACTAGGTAAATGCATTAACTATGTTGGAAGTATTTTTCTTTGTGGGTTTTGAATTTGTTTTCCGTACGTTATAGGCTTTATTCGGTCTCTTTTGTATGACGAAATTATAATAACACGATCTACTACAAACACCGCCCCGTTTATCAAAATTCTTTCCCCATCCATGATGTTACATAGAACGAATTTATGAATGCATGATTTTGTAATTTAACACTATATCAACTTAATAGTTTCTACATGCCTTACAAATAAGGCTGTCATCACGCACGTTGATTCTAGGAGAAAATGAAAATCAGAACCCATAACAACTTCATGCTATGTATGGACCGTAAACGATCGTTAATGATAGAGAACCACGAGAGCGAGAGCTGTGGCGTGCATCGGCCTGCAGTGCGTTTGAAAAATTGATTCGTTTAATTGAAAAGTGTGAAAAAACGAGGCGTTGCCGCATTAATGATGGTTTGGGGTCAACACGTCTCCTCTTCCCTTCGACGCGGCCTGTTTTTACACAGAACCGTTTCTGAAGCACCGAACAACACAACACCTTGCACTGCACGCGAGTTGCATCCGTTGCACCGACGATGCATCGCGTGGCATTGACCGTGAACTTTTGCGATGTTTTTTTTTATTTTCTCTCGAGCGAAAAAGTTGCGCGCAGCCAGGGAAAAGGAGGAAACGGAGTGGTGAGTTTCTTGAAATACATTTTCTCTCCCCTTCTAGGACATTTTACTCCTCTAGAGGAAGCTTCTTATCTGTTCCATTCGCTTTCTGGCGCTAGGGCCCATGCTGCGCTACGACAAATCCTTGACGTTACATAAATCCACTTTTATGATTGCAATATTTCATACTGACCTGCATTGAATTGAAATTTATTTTCTTCCGCATGTATGTTTGTATGTACGTGCGCGGCGGTGTGGTTTTGTTTGTGTGTGTGTTTTTTTTTCTTTTGGCGCCGAGAACGCTCCCGTGTTTGGATGCGAACGTAAGAGAATGTTTTAGAGAAAACCCCCCTCTCACCAGAAAATACATTTCCCAAACTGCGTCAGATTTCTTCGGAATACTTTCTCAGAACCTAAAAGGAAACGGAACGATAAATTGATGCGATTCCACTCTGGTTGAGGAAACATCATGAAATCCAACGAAGGATCACTAAGATCACTGGCACCTCCTTCCTTTCCAATCCCCCGTCACGAGCAGTTTGACTCCAAAACAAATCCAGCAGGAAAAGATTGAGAAGTTTCGATGGCGAAGAAAAATCGCACAATCACGCACGCCGGCTCCAACTGTTTCAAACCAACAATGGCTGCGAAAGAGATGGAGTTGGCTCGGAATGGAACCTCCTGTGTTTGATTAAAGACACGCAAGCGAAAACCCGCGGTGATGGAAGGATTGTTCTGACTTTCGAAATACCATCATTAAGCGACATGATGCGGCGGAACGGAAATTGAAGATGATTTCTCGTTTCTGTTTCTCGAAAACCGAACGTGGTTGGATCGATGTAGATTTCCTATCGTTTGCTATACATAAAGTAGTTTTTTTGATCGAAGTTATGGTTGGTTAGCAATTTGCGTTGCTGGCCACAGTTTAATCGACATATTTTTGAAATATAGAAAGTAGTTCGGAGTTTTTTGAAGGTGGATTAAATGGAAATGATAACTTTTAGATAAAATTTAATTTTTAGATAAAATCAGTCATTAACTTTGGTGCGGTAAAAATTAACCCTATACTCTCAAATGCAGCTTTGTTTCTATTTAAAATAATATAAACTAACCATAGGTGGAATCGCATGCGGATTTGATTAATTTGAACGATGGTTAAAAATAAATGATCATCCATTTTCACAGACCTTAGATCTCGAAATTAGCTTGAGTGAGTGCGAACGATTGTTTTGATATTAACAGTAATATATTTCGACGAAAAGGATTGACAATAGCTTCTAATTCTTAGAAAATGAGCGCTTGTCAGCAAGATAAACGATGGTTAAATAAACAAATTCGTATGCGATTCCACCTCATAATATAAAAATTAAGATTTTGATGAATGTCATGCTTTACAGACAAAATTGTTAGACATCGCTGGGTTTTTACAGCCAATTTAATTATTTGTTTCAAAAATAGAGCATAGAAAACCTTAACAATAGCTCAAATCGCAAACGATAGCAACAACAGTTATCTCATTTATTTGTCTTAATTTTGAACATAACATAAATAACAGCATTAATAATCAACATTTAACAGTAACATTGATAAGCAATATTAAACATATTTTGACCTTTTTTGATGACCAAGAAATATGCTGTCTGATCTGAAGGAGATTTAATACATGCTTCTTTTAATCCTCAGTTGCTCCCACATAAGTTATATTTGCCTTTTAGAAGAAATAATCTTAAGCCAGATATCGTCGAATTCGTCACAGTTAAAGATATATGACAAGTAAGACAAATTACTTGTCAAACGAATCACGTGTGGCGTTGATTTCTCCAACAGCTCGTTGTAAGACATGTGTCAGCGCCGTAAGAACAACTTGTCCCGCAAATAGCCACAAACCGGACAGCACATTGACAGTTGCACTTCACCGCCAGGACTGTAATAAACGTCCATTACCGTCTACTTTACGCCAGGATGATGTTCTGCTGCCATCTGCCGATGATAGATGGCTCTTAATTAATTAATTGCCCCGGGTGAACGCGAAATGCGTGCACTTTAAGTCGACTCCCTGACGAAAACCACTCGTTGTCGTAGGACCGTGAACCTCGGGGAGTTGCATTAGGATGGAAATCGATTCTCATCTGCCGTCGTAGGAGCTGTTCTACGGACAAGGGAATTGAAAAAAAACAACTCCATCACATTAGCATCAAGATACGCACGTTTGTATCCCGATGCTACCGATGGTACCCTTTGCGAGATCCTCTTTCGCCGACCACTTGCTAGGGCACAACCGATGTGAGTTCGATAAATTGCTCACTTAACACGACTTGCCCTCAGTCGTCCAGTCTCGGAGGGCAGCTTTTCCGCCGAAGGCCGATCGCTAGCAGTCGATCGTCTGCCTTCGCAGAAGATTCAGCGACCAAGATGTCACGCTCAAGGCCGTCTCGCAAGGTTGAGGCCATCCGGTGAAGAAAGAAAATCCGGTGGGTTGTGCTGCGGAAAGGGCAAAGGCATGGTTTGCACCTTCGCTTCCAACAAACAACTTCCAGCGGAGCAAAGCCAAAGCCCCTTGCTTGGTGCCTCCCCGAGACCCGGGAGCGGGATAAAGGACAAGAAACTAATAATACCCCATAAAAATTGATTTTATTCAGCACAACCACTTCGTTACACCCCACACCGTACACTGTTCCAATCGTTGCAGAGAGGAGGAACCCGTTCCACCGAGCGCAAACAGGAACGAATGTCCCGCAGGAATTCAATCGCAATGGGGCGTGAGCAGCGTATAGAGGATCCCGAAGCAGGTCGGCCACGCCAAGAAGTAAAAGCAAAGCGTTCAAAGTGGTTTCCAATGCGGGCTGAGCCAAAAGGGAGGGACTGGAATTAGCGGCTCACGGATGGGAACACGCTCGGAATGAGCCGATAGAACGGAGCTTAAAATATCACTTGCTAAGCCTGTTTTTGTCTACACATTACCAATTGGTACCTTTGCTTGACAAAAGCAGCACCGGAGGCGAAACGCAGCTTTGCTAAATGTTGTAGATTAATCTTACTTTACCGAAGCCTCATGTGGCATCGCTTATAAAACAAGGTTATATAAAGTTATTTATTGCATGAGTACATTGTTTGTACAGATGCATTATAATTAAGTCATATTTCTCCGTAGTAAACCATGTATTTACGTATCTGTTTCTTGGTATTATCTGCTCGCCAAGATTGATTAAAAAGTCTAGCCGGTTTATTACTATGTGTTACATAATTTATTATTTGTACAGAACAAAGAAAGTGTCTCTTGTTAATTTTTCCAATTTTAGTAGTAAATAATAAATTAGATAAAAAAATAAATACACTTGCAATATTTATCAGAGCGTAATCATGATCTCTAGGGATTTAATTCAAAATAACTCCCCTCTTCTTTACTTGCATTTTTAGCTTTCTACCCGAAAACCTTAAAACAAGAATCCAAGTTGGGGTCATTTTGACCCAAACGCGATTTTCGACATTTAATATCTCAAATTCGACTAAATATTTAAAAAAAAGGCTTGTCATTAAATCCAAAGTAGCATCTAAGAAAAATAATGCAATAGTCAGATTTTTTTGTTGGACCAATTCCGAAAACCGACTTGACTATCCCTAGAATGCCCAATTCAGAAAAACGAAAAACTCCAAAAGATAGTATAATAAAAAGACTAAAAAGTAGCCGTTTACGGATTTAAAAAATCTTGAAAACTGACGAAGTTACAGCGTGTTGAAAAACAGGGGTCAAAATGACCCCTCAAAAGCATTCGGGCATGTTTTCAAATCAATATATTCTAGTGTTGAACCTCCCAGTGTCAAAGTACGGGGCGAATTAAATAATCTAAATTCTAGCTCCTCAAAATATCCATCATCATCGTCATCGACGAGCATACGAAATTGCGTTCGATACACAGCGTGACATATTGCTCCCAGCGTTTGGATGCCATGTACGGCGTGTCCGATTGTCCGATATGACTCATTAGGCGGTGAATTATCCAACCGCGAACGACTTCCAGCCAACAGATATCCCAAGGAACGTCCCAACGGAAGCAGGTAGCATTTCATCATCAGTCACAAATATCGAACATGTCAGGCAAGAACACCATCACCATCATCATCATCATCATCAGTACGACCAGCAAGCATGAAGACTTGCAGTGTGCGAAGTGGACAATGAATATTCATGAGACGTCGCAGTAAGCCGTCCAGTTCCTCTTCGCAATGTTTTCGGGAAGACCCAAAACTGCGGACGAACGTTTTGTTGTGTCGTTTTCGTTCGTTTTGTTTACTCGTTGACTGTTTACAAGCGAAGGTGACTTATTTTTCACTCTCCTCTCGATTGTGCACAAAACGAACCAGAATCGATACGTTATTTATTAGGAAGTACTTACTGCAAATCATATCTCGGTGATCGTTTCTCGTTTGCACACGAAAGCTGCCAAATTTAAACTCCCTTCTCCCGTCCGGAGCAGATCAAAATCATGTCACGTCATCCAACCAGACGGCCTTTTCGATCAATAATGCAGTTGAGGTAAAAAAACAAATACATAGGAAAAAGTACAAGTCCATTCCAAAGACCCAAAATTCACTCTTCTCTTCCATATCCCAATGGATTGGAAGCTTTCCATGTGCAAAATAAATGAGCAGAAGATTTGGCTCATCAATCATATCGAGAATTGACACCAAAGCTATCGTATTACGACGTCAAACATCCGATACTTGCCCAAACTACCCGAGTGAAGGGACAGATCATTGTCCGCCGTCTGTTGCTGGAATGGAATTTAGAATCCCCCAGGAGTACAGTGTTTGTCAATTTGGGAGTTCGACAAATGGACACAAAAAAACCATCTGAAACTTCCCCTCAATTAATGGTTGGAAAGCATTTTTGAAAGGTGAAATGCGCGACGAGGTTCATATTCTAATCCGCTATGGTTTATTACAACTCGTTTGTTTCTCCTCCGGTGACCTCAATTTTGGACACATCGCGTTATGGCCATGCGGGGAGCTTTTATGGCTTTTAAAAACTGCTCGTGGGCGGAGACTTAGCCGCGAATGAATATTTAAGTGGTGGTTGAAATTAAGACATGAGTTTAACACTTCAAGGTGGTAAGAAGAGTGTTGTGGTTTATCAAGCACTTGATCTTCACAACCAACAAAAGTACCTGATAGTTGTTTCCTTTAATTAGCCACAGCTGGAGTCTCCGCTGCTGTGTGTTCAGAATTCCAGAACTTCTTCCTTTACCTTAGAATATAGCATGTCCAGAACCAATAAACTGGCCTAGAACATTCGTAAAGCCTTCGACAGCAAACAAGATATGGTTCTGCGCAGCAGGCTACGGCAAATTGTCATCAATGCTTTCTGCCATTCCTGGCTCTTATCATCACAGTTGGCTCCGAAATGGGAGAGACTTCAAAAAGCCAATTTAATTCCGCCCGTATAGCAATTATTTCTTGGTCAACAACTTGCCAATGATACTCTGAAGACATTGCTTCCTTTGGTCGTGTGATATCTTGCGAACAGAACGCAAAAGGATCTCGACCCTTAATTGATGTGACCGAAACGAATCTTCCTGCCGGGTCTGGAGTGTGGAAGGGAGTGGAAAGTAATGCTTACTGCCCTCTTCGGCTAACAACAGCTGTTGGAAGACATCGGCCAGAACCTGTAGACAGAAGTGCTCCACATCGGGCACGCTTAGTTCCTCCAAGACAAATCTGTTGGCTCTGTTAAGGTATCCCCGTACCATCCCTGTTACCTTATCGCACCTACCAGGGAATAAGACAAACGGATCGAAAGGTTATACCACCACGAAACCACGCAGAACACAAAGTCCGGAGGAGCAGCAGTTATCCTACATGACGCGCGTACGTTCCAGCCTAATGGCGAGTGCTGGTGCGATGTGCATGGCTGGTTTGTGGAGGGGACTGGACATAAGAACCAGAACAAACATCGCTATCTCGTGCGTTCGCTCGCCGTTACGCGAACCGGGGAGGATTCAAACGATCTCGGGATCGGAAGCGAAGCGGAGGAACAATCTCTTCACCAACTTCCAGCAGAATGGTTCGCCGGTGTAGCTTCTTCAGCACCATCTCCCCGTCCTCGTGCTCCAAGTGGAACCAGAATGGAGAGGAACCAGAAGAAGCGCAAAAGCAATGATGATGGCCATATAAAAAGGCTGTCACACGCGTCGCTCGGCGGTTATTGTTTTCGTGGTCGCGGGAACGCGAACTTCGATTTTACACACCTTTCGGTTCGATCCGCGCCCGAGCGAGTCTTCGATTCGTGCAGATCGTGAAATTTGTCACCCGGATCGGCTCAGCTGAATTTGTGTCCAGTGTGTTTTGTGTGTTGTGCTTTACATCAGGTTCAAGTCGAGTGGGTTCTTACGTCGGAAGACCTCACCGAAGTCAAATAAGGACTTCCGAGGGCAAAGGCTCATTCTGATAAAAATAGAACGTTGATAAGTGGAACCGCAGCTAATTAACCTAAAAGCCTTTCCTTCCATTCGTCAGGAAATATCATCGGATTTGTGCGAGTGCGTGCGAACAGTGAGTGAAATCACCGGAAAACAAACGACCATGGCAAAGTTGATAGCAATTGCGACCATCCTTTCGGTACGTGAACGTGGGTTGGTGTAGAAGTAAACCCTGGGAAAGAAGTTCTATAATTTAGTGACACTAGTGGTGGGAAAATTGTAGAACCTTGCAATAAGTTCAGTTTCGATTCCCTTACCGTCTCAATTCTCCCAAAACACGAGCACTCGACCGGAGGTGCGTGGCCTTGACTCCGGGAATTAAAATCGAACCAATACCACATTTGGTCCAGCCGAAAGAAGGGAATATTTATTCCGGGCACGATTACGCTTCCTAAACCTGGTCCGGCTCCAATCCGAGCTTCTGATTGCGAAGGCAGAACCAATTTTACTTTTTGGCGATGGGTGTGACGATTTTGGGAGTTTGGTTCCCCTTCCCAATCTGAAGCATAAGAAGTTTACAATTTTACTACTTTTATATAAATTCATGCCATAAAAGTTGTGGTGGAAAATTTAATGTAGAATTTTTATTGATTATTCTCAAATTGTTTTTAGCTATCGACATAAGTCAAGCAATTCGACCCTCTATAAGGATAGCGTTACATTAACTCTCTTATTTCACTCGGTCAGCATCTTCTGCTCGTTCTAATATGCTAATGTGTGGATGTAGTAAAACCACTATCAGAAGAATCAGATGTCCCATAACACCGCGGTTTTTGTTTTGTTTAGTTCTGGTTGTAAAGTTTTGTCTTTAGTGCACGCCCATAAATTCTCCAGGCTTACGGGAAGCGTTTTCGGCGTCCGCACAATCGTTGTTAATGTCGTTAACCTTTATGCCAAAATATCGTGCCGATTGGTGCAAGGCTGAAAATGCATCAGCAGAAGAAGTTGTATTCACAAAACGGGCCGATCGACGCCGGTAACCACCTCGAGATACTCCTAATTTGGAAGCAAAAACGTGAATTTCGGTTAAGGAATATAAAACCATCGAGCATTCAGGGGGGGCTTCAAGGTGTGGGCCGAAGGGAAGGGAGGTTTTTTTCGTTCTTCATTCTTGTGCGACGTTAGATTTGGTAAATTCTCCCCCCGCTCGTCGTCCCTCCCAAATTTGGCGCAAAATGTCACGCTCGAACAGTTACCTCCGGAGCTTTTTGGGAACCCACAACAAGGGTGGTATTTGATGGAACAGGTTCGACCACAGTTTTTTGGTCCAGGAATTCCTGGACACTTGTTTTTTGGTGCTTCGCCTGTTCGTGCTTCGCTCGCCGGTCACACTTTCCTCATCCACATTAGAGAGGAAGATTTGATTTCAACAATTTATAAATAACACCGGGAAGGAGCAGAGATCGTCACTCCACGGACTAAACACTCTGAAAATGCTAATTTCTTGAATGGCCCGTCGGCGTCTCCTGCGGGAGAACAAATATGGTTTTAATGGGACGCTCACTTCGTGACACCCAGGAGGAGACTATCGGAAGTGGCGACTTGAAACCCGTTCCGAAGCATTCCAGGGGTGGAAAACCAGGTGAACGAACCGAAGGGAGACTTTCGCAGGACGCACAGGAGAGTGCTCCGGGAACCTGGGTTGTAGAAGTTAAGATAAGCAGAGGATTGTACGATCCCAAACACATACGCATATTAGCCGCGGGATCAATGACCTTCCGGGTGTGGGCAAAAAGACGCTCGCGCGCGCGTGAACTAATTTATGCAGAGCTCTGAGGAGGGACAGGACGCTTTTCGGTGGCCGATGGTTTATGAGATGAGGAGGTTTCCTTTCTTCCCTCTCTTTTAATCGTAACTTATTCGAACCACCCGCGATTCATTCGAGCTCACGCGCGCGTCATTAGAATCGGGTTGTTTATTATTTCGCTTCCCTAAGACGAATCAAACGCTTCCAAACGCGGTTCCCGTGTGCGACGTCTGCCAACGAAATCGATTAGGAATGGTTGGCAGATCGACCCGTGTGTTTTTATTGAGCTGACATTTTCCCGATGATCTTTCGATATTTACCGTCACACAGTCATCCGCCTCGCTTCTAGCGAGCTGGAAGGCGTTTTTTGTTACGGTCTGTTTTATGTCAACATCCAATCTGTTGAGTGATTAAACCGCAAGTGTTTGCCCGCCAAACTTCACGACCGGCTACGAATCGTGCGGACGTTTGTTGTTCCCTGACCAACAAGTTTGTCAAGGCAACGTTCGGTCAACATTGCGTGTCATTTCATCCACCGTTGGGCCTAGATGATGGGATTTGTTCTACGAAACGCCAGGCGTAAATGGGGAGATTGAATCAGCGATTCAGAAAATAATTCAAGGCCATCACACCGTTGACTTACTGACTCAGGGGGAAGGAAATCTGAAGGAATCGAGTTCCCTTTTTCTAGCTTCGTGTGCCATCGTGACTAGATCATTTTCATCCGGACCCGGTTCCCCACGGTTCTCGAACGATTCACCGGAAGAGGGCGTAATAATCCTAACCACCGGTTACCACTGGGCCAAGATTCGAATCGGTTCAGGTGGTCCACTCCCTGGAAATCCAATAAACGAGAAGCTAAATCGCTCCCGTGAATTGTTGTCCCGATGGCAAATGGCAAAAAGAAGCAAATTAATCCCATGAAATATTTATGAACCATTGTGAAGGGTTTTTCACGAGGTGAATCATTGCTGGCTGGAAAGGCCAAACCAGGAGGTTTAGTGTGTTCCGTTCTGGAAGGATAGACAATCAAAACAGCACCAG
>KE525344.1:592535-607119 GCA_000441895.2 Anopheles sinensis
TTTCTCACATGCCGAACGCTTCGTTCGGTGGAGGAAAGTGATACCGAAAATCGATCGCTTCCGGTGACGGTTCTGTGTGCCGGAGCGCCGCCATCGGTCCGTCAACAGCACATCACACGGTCAGCCGGCGGCCGGTTTGAGTCAATTTTCCAAACGTCCGATCGATCACTCTATTTTTCGACCGAAACCGAGTGGCCACGCAACTACCTCCACTCAATTAGGTTGATAATGGGCACCTTTTGGGTGGACGGAAGCCGAGGGCCCTTACCTTAGAGGAGCATCTCATCGAACGGCTTAATTTGGGTATCTTGTTTTGCAATTAACAACACCTCGCCCGGAGGGCTTATTTCTCCCCCTTGGCGCATGCTGCCGGTACGCGATGGTCCGAAAATACATGAAGCGTGGGGAAGAAAGCAAAAGCGGTTACAATCTGTGTAGCGTCGGTGGGGAAAAGAAAGGAAACATGAGATGCGATGGCGCGAATTCCGTGCGCAAAAAGCCGACGTGACTCGTGCACATTTTTGCGCATGCGGCACGTGCTTGCGTGGGATGTTGTTGTGATGACAAAAATGCCCCAAAAGGGATGGAGAAGGAAAACTGGCCTATGGTACGGAATTTTGTCCAGAGCTGAAGACAGTGATGGACTCCAAAAGGTAAAAAAAACACGCGAGTGGTAGTGAAGAGCGGTGTGTAATTCGTTGTTGGAATGAAAAATATGGCTCACGTCGAGACATATTCATTTATTATTCCTCATTCAAGTTAAACCACGTTTTGATCATTTACAGATTGTTTTTGTCACTTTATGTCGTACCGGGACTCGTTTGGGAAATTTCGTGTTCATCCAACACTTGTAGCAGTTAAAAATAGCTCAATTTAGGAAGTTGGATTGATCCTCTTCGAGCCCAACCCTCATCCAAAATACTTGTTTTATGACTTGCTGAAGCAATCGAACCGTCGTCGAAACCTTTCAGCCTGATCGACGCAGCATAATATGCAAATTAGTTCACGCTCCGAAGATCATAGATCGAGCGGGGGAAGGAAACTAGAAACCGGGAAAGAAATTATAATAACTTTCGGCTGCTGGACCCGCCGCTCCACGACGAGAAAGTTCGCTTCAGCCAACGCCGTTCCCCGAACCCCAGGAGGTATCCCCCCGACGGTCCTGTGATCGTTTTGCTGTGATTTGCCATTTGCAGTCCGGAGTTCGGGATTGATGTTGTCCGACGGTGACCGGAACTTGGCCCGGAGAGTTGATTGTCTGATGTGTTGGCGATTTCATTATGATTGGAGCTAATGGGGAAATGATGTTTTCAATATAGTTGTTTTCTTAATTCGTATAAGACCGTCTCCAGTCGACGGAAGTGCTAGAAATTGTGGCCAAAAACGGTTATCAAATACATAATCGGTGCTAATTTTCGTTAACAAGCCACAATAAACGATTTGAGCTTCTGTATTGCGTTGTCAGTTAAATGATTTGTGAACAAATTTAAATAATTTACAGGCATTAGCTAGATAAAAGAATGATTTTATTGCTTATCATTTCTACTTGCTTGCACATAAATGAATAACATACTTTTCCTACATTTATCATACATTTGAATAAAATACATCTATTCTTTTTGTAACAGAATTCAAAATGATTAAAAGAATCATTCAAACAATGAATTGAACTTTTATAATGCATTTAAATAAATTACCTATCAAATGGCATGATTTACGAAGTATACAGTTTATACTACAAACAAGTTTTTAGAAATTATTAGGTGCATTGTGAACAACCTTTTCAAGGAAAAGACCTCATTCCGTTTATTTTTGACATAAATATTTCAAAGTTTTACGTACCTTCTTCCCATAATACCATACTATGTATAGGGCAAAACTATGCTTAAAAATTAATCCTTGTTTGATACATCATTTCCATACAATGATGTCGTGTATACTAGGAATAAGTAGTTTAGAAATTCATCATATCCTCATTTCTTTTCAACACAGAATCCAAATAGGGGTCATTTTGACCCAAACGCTATTTTTACATTAAATATCTCAACAATGGCTGAATATTTTTTCAAAAAACCAAAGGCTTGTCTTAAAATCCAAAGTACCAACTAAGAAAAATAATCTCAGATTTTTTTGTTGGACCAATTCCGGGAACCAACTTTACTATTTCTAGAATGCTTATTACTTGTTAGAATCCCTAGAATGCTTTTTATTTTACCTTTGAGGTCAATTTGTGATGTCATTTATTATTTTATTTATTTTCATCATATTAAAATTATGAAATTTGTTTTTAATTGTAGCTTAGTGGATATGCTTATAGTGCACACATGTTTTTAAAAATTCCATTTAACGTTTTGAAAACCTAAAAGTTGAAAAGAAATAAAATTCGGTTCAAATCAATGTTTTTTGCATTACACCGAGCGGAACGATGAAGAAATACATCAAAAATCCCTAAACGCCAAAAGATAGTCAACAAATATACTTAAAAGTAGCCGCTTACGAATTTAAAAAATCTTCAAAACTGACGAAGTTACAGCGTTTTGAAAAACAAGGGTCAAATGACCCCCAAAAAGGCATCAGGTAAAATTTCAAATAAATGTATTCTAGTATTCAATATGAATGAAACCAAGACAAATGTAGTTTAAAAAATCATCTTTAGATGCTGCAACAATCTAAAGCCTTATCTTAAGTTCCTCTACTTGCATTGAAATATTTAATTATATTTGGAGTGAAAGAACGGTTTCACCCGAGATTAATCCATTTTCTAATTACTTGGTATACTTTCCATCGCACATTAAATACTAGAACCAAGCAATTCGCCACACACCGGTATGAAACTTCTTTCCATTCGCGGTCCCCCTCTTGGGCTTCCCTTCGCATAATTCAACCTCCCCCCTCCAATGGAAACCCCCCTTCCCGGGCGGGAAAAAAGCGGGAACAACAACAGCAAACAAAACCTAACTGGCCGAAACGGAGCGCCAGATAATTTCCCACTCAGCGCCATGTACGTTTGGCCTGGACCGCTTATTAAGGGAAGTTGGGGCAGTGGCGGGAGGGATGCGAGATATTATTCCATTCCGGACCATTCCGGCTGGACTCCCGGTCCGGCACCAGCGAAGCCACCGGAGACCGGCGGCGCACGCTGTGCAGTCAGTCGTAAGCCAACCGTCAAACAACTCGCACACGCACGAATCGCGTTTCACTCAGGTCAGAGGCAGCAAACGTGTGCGGTTGCGGGAGGTGTGGTCACGAAGGACACGAATTCCACCGAAATTTCGTTCGATTTCGTCGTCCGTCGCAGCGTTGCATAATCACACGGGAGGCGATGGACCGCGCGGGAACCGGTCTTCGGCTGGAAACTCAAAACGTCTCCGTCGGGAGAGAGATCAAAGCAAGCGAGTGAACTCGGAAGAAAGTGGAAGTGGAAGTGGCCGACACAAAGCTGAACAAAAAAAAACAAGACGCAAAATGCATATCGAAGCCACCTAGGACAGCGGTGCGATGCACGAACGCCGGTGAAACTTGCCAAACAGGTCCGTTAAGGCTGGCGAAAACAGAAATTAAAGTCACTGAAACTACCCTTAATGTGCTTTAGTGTGTGCGTGTGTGCGTCATGTGCTGTGGAGTGGTTTATGCACAAGAAACAAAACGGACTGAATGAAAGACCAATCAAACCGTTAATCAGGAAATCGTGAAAACATTTGTCAAAAGAGAGTGAAACCTGTCAGATTACCTCAGGATGCGTTTGTTGCTGCTCGGAACGTTACTTCTCGGTGCGTGTGTTGTGAGTGCCCTCCAAGGACCTTCCTCCGGTTCGTCCCTGACCATTCGCAATGTTCTCCCCGCTGCCCGGCTTATGTTCCCGCTGGAAATCAGCGTCCCGGACCTCATCAATGGCGTCCTGTCCGCGTTCCGGTACTTCTGGACCCGGTTCCAGTGGCTTTTCGGTATCAGCGACACCGAGATCATCGGTGCCAAAGATCCTCCTACCGCCCTGCTGCCGGTGGTGACACCCTCGCCCGCGCTTAAAGCCGTCCCGCTGGCACCGGACGCCGTCGTCTGCTCGCCCATCAGCACCGTGTCCGTCGAGGTGGACGACCCGGTCCGCCATCCGTATCTGCACAAGCCGAAGGTGATCCGGCGGAAGCGCCGCAAGAAGCGCAGGAGGAAGCGCATCGAGCAGGCCGCCATCGACTGGGACATGGTGGCCCTGGAAGCCTGGACGCTACTCTAATCCCCTTCCCCCACCTCACCACACCCTCTTCATCCGTTCCCCAGTTTCCCCGGAAAAGAAACACAAACAACCAAACGTGACTGAATTAGTTCGATAAGTGACAACGACAGGGAAAATAAATTACCATATTTAAAAACCAAACCGACCAAACTTGTCTTATCCAAAAACCTACCCCTTTCCCTTTTAAAAGGTTTTTCCCTCCCTCGCGCCAGTTGTGTGTGTGTGAATGCTGCTGTTCTACTTCATTCGAAACCCATCAACGCATCAATTCGTTATGCATGTGGCCCCAATTTGTCGGTTTGCTCCGTTTTTCGGCGCCTGCATTTCGCGCCATTGTTAGGCGTGAGAAATGGTGCTAACGACGGTTGCTGTACGGTACGCATATTTTCAGGGCCGCTTAAAAGGCGCCTGTCCATTTTTCCGGATCCGCCGGAGAAGATAAGCCCAAAGATGACCGCGAAGGAAGGTGCGAGTGACATGGGTGTGACACGGTGTTTTCTGATGCATTATTCATGCTCTGCTTTCGTTGAGAAGTTTATTCGGACCATAGGTAAAATTGAGATTCAACTAGACCCCAGGTCTCAATGTTGTGAAAATCAGCTCTTTTTGAGGAGCGGAGCGGAGCGAGCTGGCTAGCTCCAAAATAGTGTTGCACGGCATTTTCGCTCCTGTCGCTCCTTCCGCTCCTTTCTTTCCTTTCACTCCTTTCACTCCTTTTCGTTCTGTTACGAGCTGGTTCCAGAGCGCTGGTGGAATGTGTGAAAATCGATATCGATGGAAATGAGCAAAAAATGAGTCAAAGGAGCGAAAGGAGCGGAGTGGAGCAGAAAAGTGCAAAAAGGAGCGGAAAGGAGCAAAAATGTCATGCAACACTTTTTGGAGCTAGCCTTCGTTCACAAAAGAGGAGCGGAGTGTTCGCTCTTTTCTAGGAGCGGAGCAAGGTTGCCAGCTCTTTCGCTCCTTTCGCAACACTATTGACCTGCATCACAGTAACGCTGAGTAACGGTTCACCAACGGTTAGAAAGGTAGATGTCTCCACTAGCAACATCCAGCAATCCGCTGAACATGACGCGTATATAGCCTATTGCATAACTTGAGGAGCATTTGAATTTCAACGGATAAAATAAAAACGACGTTGAATATAGGAAAACAAAATACTTCGACACACAAATTCCAGAGGAAACCATCGGTGAAAAAGGAATAATCAGAAAAACAGATTGCTTTCACGTTTTATTTTGTTTATTTGCTTTACTGTTAAAATGTAAACAGATTATGTCTTATGCGTTACAACCTAAACCTCAAGTCGAATCTCATCTAGTTTATTGCCAATCAAAAAACCGATTAAAAAGCGCTGACCTGCCCCATCGTGGAGGCCTTCTCTATCTTCCTTTGACCAATTTGTCTGCCATTTATCATTTTCCAATCACAGCTTTTTGTGCTTACATACGTGGCGTCGTCGAATCAGTGGGAATTTGTGGGTTTTTTGCGAGAACAGATTGACCGGATTGCAACCCGAAATAGGAGTTATTAGTAATGACCATCGTTTGCTTGTGGTTGAGTAGTGTAAAGTACGAATAGTCTGTCTACGTTCATTCTCGCTGTCTTCCTCGCTTCTTAAGGGCTAGAGTTAAATAAGAGTAACCGTTTTTAGTACATACAATGTGCATGCAAATCGGAGGATAGCTGGAAGGGACGCCTTAGCGCCCCGCTTAGCGACTAGTTTAAGGATTAAAAAGAGGGTAGTAATTAGAATAAGAATACTATCATAAATCAGTAGAATCCGCCGAGTGTGCCTTCGCGCCCTAGAGTTTCTAAGTGATCGAAAGCGTCAACCTCCGTTCGCGGCATGCAAGTGACACCTCTTAAGCGTGTGTACTCTAAACATTACATAGGGAATAAGTGGAATAGTTATCGATGCTATGGTAGCGCGGGTTATAGGAACCACCCCAACGCTTAACGGCGTGCAATATTTCGCCGGAACTTCTGGTACAGCATCTCCATCGTGCGGAACTCGGGCTCGTAGATGTCCGGCAGCTCCTGGTCGAGTGCGTGACAGTAGACCATCGTGACGGTGGCTGCACCGTACAGCTTCTGCTCGTAGTCCATCAGCTGCTTGACGAAGGACACGTTCGGTCGGATCTGCGGTCGCTTGGCCTTGATGTGGTTGTAGGCGTCCTTCAGGGTCATACGATGGTACCGCATCAGGTAGGCGAGGCAGATTGTGGCCGACCGGCTGATTCCGGCCACGCAGTGTACCAGGGTAACGCCACCAGCATTGGACTCCTGAAAAAGGGATCATTAATCGTTCGATTAGTTTTTCATTACAGCAACGTAAAAAAAGACGTCTATTACCTTCTCGATCATGTCCGCCACCTCGTCAAAGTAGCGCTCCAGGTTCGCCTCCCGGTTGTCCTTTACCGGAATCCGCAGATAGCGTGTGTCCTCAGCCGGCAGCGGCGTATCGGTCAGCTCCGTAACGCCTGTCACGTTGATAACGAATGTCACGCCGAGCTGCTGCATCATGGCGACGGATGCTGCACTTCCGCCGCATAGATAGAGGTTCTTCAGCAGCTTCGAAACGCCGCTGATCGGGGAAAACCTACGGAAAGGGAAAATAGAACACCATTGAGTATCTTATAGTTCACGATTTCTAAGTAGAAGAACCCGCTTGTTGTTTATTATTGAACCCAATGTCTTTATGTTCCACCATATTCCCTCTCGATCATTGGCGACCTAAATACGCACCCATTAACCATCGTTCGCGGCCCGTTTCCTTGACCAGCATCAATGTGGAATGCAGCTCATGAGTGTTCGTCCCGATGAAAAACACTCCGCCCAACACGAACCCTAAAGACGTGTCCAGGTCGAACTGTTTACGCTTTGTTTATGGCTCAAATATAAATCACATCTGGGTGAGAAAACACTCGCACACCGAACCGAACCCTTCCCCGCCACTTAGAAGCCGAGATGCCGAGATGAGGTTCGATTTTTTTTCCACTTTCCATTTCCCGCCCGCTTGCGAGCGGACGACGGAATGGAATTTTTAGGTCGATGAGTAACAAACGGACCGTTTGAAACGTTACATACTGGCAGCGGATCCCGTGCGGAAAAAAGGGCGAACAGTGATTCGGTTTGGCACAAGGTTGCCGTAGGTTCGATTGGGAGGTGAAGGGGGGAGGGATAGGGGACTTTGCATACCGAAACGCCGAAAAGTGAAGCGTGACACGACAGCGCACGCGAACGTTCCTCGCGTCTTTCGCCTCTCGGAACGCGAACGGATGAAAATCGCTCACATGACTCGACTGGAAAAGTGAGGGCGAAGGGGGTGTAGTGGGGATTTTGGGCGGAGGGAGAGGGTACTTTCAGTCCGAGGCAAAGCCGTACTCGTTCCCTTCAGCGCACAGATGGTAAGCAGATTTGTGTTGCACTTTTTCGCACCAACACAGAACCACGGTTGGTTGTGGATTTGCTGCCAATTTTTCACATCCTCCCAACATTTCCCTGGCTTTTTCCCTACCCTTCTTTCTGTCTCCCTTCCGTCACGCTGATGCACTTGAGTTGACGACGCAAATTTCTCGCAAGAAACAATCATCGTATGCCAAATCTCGTTTTGTGAAGCCAAGTTTTCCTTTTTTTGCTTTGTCAACTTCAAACGATCAACACACGTTGGTTCGTCGCATATTGTTGTTTCTAACGCAAAGGGAAGAAAACATCTGATCTCGTCGGCTGAGTAAACGAAGGATGAGTCAGTGGTGTATGTTTAACTGCATTCACCCGCGTCGTGGTCAGCTGTAGTGAACGGTTTTTAAACCAATCCCGACTGCCCATCACGAAGACGCTCCTTCGCTTTGAGAATAATCAACCGTTTCGGGTTTACGGTGGGACCGACTTTTGGCGACTCGTTGCTGCCCTCGAGATCAAACACGATCCGCGTGAAGATCGTGTGACATTTCGCGCTTCAAAAGGCGGAATTAAAATCTTAATTGCGGTGATCATGTACTTCGCCCCAATCACTGTCCATTTGAAAGAGATCGTGTTTGGATCAATACTTTTCGTTTTTAATTACTTCAGATTTACAAGTGAAACATCGTTTTCTACTTATACTTATAAATAGGTTTCAGGAGCTTTATTTTTTGATATGTTGAAATACGCATGCCATTAAAAATCATAAACATGCCATAATAATTAAAACCAAGAAAAGCGCTCTCGGTTAAAATATTCTTTGTCAATTTCCGTTAAAACTTATTTAACACGTTGACATCCAAGCGGTTTTAGCACACTTTTATATATTTAACCGACCGTTTTCTAAGATCATGCAAGGACCAAGCCTCCCAAAGAATGAGCTTTTGATACTACCGTAGTTTTTACTTTAATTTATGAGGCAAACACTTTTTAAAACTAATGATAGCTCAAAAATCAAAAATGATAGCCATGGGAGTCAACGTGTTAAAAAGCAGATATTTACTAGTGGAAAAATTAGGATGAAATATTTATAGAAGTTTTTGAGTAGTCTTTCCTGCTATGATCAAGTGACCTTGAAGAGGAAAAATCTAAATCATCGAAATGTTTCAATTCTTATCATATCTTATTCTTAAAACTCCAAAAATAAAGTAACTATACGGGCATAATTTGTATAAATTAAGTACGGCAAGCTTACTCTCCTTGCAAAACGGAAAGAATAGAATGGATATTCATATGAAAGCCAACCATTTTCAAAAGATGACAAAATGTTGTGAATATTATTAAATTTGATGTTTTTAATTTTATTTTCCTTAGGTTCATTTTCCTAAGTGACTATTTTGAAGGCATAAAACATTAATCGGATTATTTCAAATACATTTCACAACTTGATTTATCATGAAGGCTGTTACTAATTTTACTTGTTCTATTGAATATCACATGTATCTCAATTATCGTTTGATTCTGTCAAACGCTTCTTCAAGAAACGCCTTCGAATGAACCAAAAATATAAAAAACCGTCCTTCCACGTGGCGCAAACAAATGGTTTTCTGCGACAACTTGCGAAGGATTCACCCCGCGTCGGAATGCAACCACCTCTTCTAATCCTCTTGAAGCTCGCACAAATCCCACGTCGGCCATAAATTCCTATTACATAAATTCGAAGCAACCACAAATCGGTCGACGTTTAAATCATACAACCTCCCCCTCTTACTCCCCCTCCCCCACCACTTCCTCGTCCTTCTTTGAAACATTTCGGTCGTGAACCCCCCGCAAGAAAAGAAATCGTCGCTGAAACACTCATCCGTGCGGCCGGTTTATTTTTACCGTTCGCGACAATTTGACTTTTACCTTGAATTTTTACTGCCTCTCCGCGCACCCACCCCTTTTTTTCTTTGATTTTTTTTCGTGTCTTATTTTGTCCGCATACCGCAGAAACCACAGATCGTAACCAGATGCTCACCAAAAACCATCCTTCGATCCCAAAGCGGCGAACTTTCCAATCCTTCAGGTTCGGTGCTTCACTTCCTTGCGCACTACTGCAACGTGCCTTCGTTTGAGTGATTGTCGAGACCTGATCTTTTCACTCTCATGCTGTCGGTGTTTTCCTGCCTCCTGCCGAGAAACGGTCGAGAAGGTTTTCCGCGTCGTGGCGTCTCCGACATGGCGTCTCCTTTTGATGCAATCAGCCGGATGCGTGCGCTGTCGGAATGCGTTCTTGTGCGCGAAAAAAATACGGTGGAAGAAAAAACATCCCGGTAAGAGTGGCAGAGGGACAAACGAACAACTATTCCCTCACCGAACACGTTGTATGATCAGCATCGTCACTTTTCCGGCGCCTTTCGTACAGATGTCACTCGCGACCGTTTGACACGTTCACAAATATGATTTAAATCCACCGTCTGGCAGCCAAACAGGAAAAGGGGGTGGGTAAGGGGATGAAGGGTGCGGCGGCAAAGGTCAAGAATTTTCTTCATAAGATCCCCTTGCCACAAGGACAATGGCCCGGCGGTGGAGGAATGTCCGTTGACCGTGACGGTCGTTGGACGAACCTTTTTTTGTTCCGTCAAAAAACCCACTTCCTTCTTCGAGCGGCACAAGCCCTTGGCCATGCGCACTGGCCACCAATTTTCCTCGTTTTCATCACTTTCGCAGACGAATAAAATCCCCCCAAAGCCAAATACTCACGTCCGACACGGGCGATGCAGGCTCGAACCGACCAGGACGCCATCGGGTGAAGGATTTTCATGGCGCTCCAGCAGGGCCTGAATTTGATTGCCCGCTTTTCCGTCGAGCGGCGGCGGCGGCGGTGGCTTTCCGGCGTCGTCGTCGTCAGCATTCGCGGCCACCAGCTCCATCGGTTTGCCGACAACCGGTACGGGAGCCGGCTCGGGCAGCTGGCCGGTCAGCAGCTCCGCATGATTCACACTGTTTATGTTTATTTCTTTCATCGCGACAAGCGTCGGGAAAATGGCTTGCTTTGGGAAAATGGTGCACAAACACGCCAAAAGTACTGGCTGTCTTGTTTGTTCAACACCGATCCTTGATAATTCACTTTTCCGTCAAGTTTTCCACTCCGATCAATCCGTTAATTAACATTAATCCCTAACGCGTGCTTTTCCGACGATCCTTTTCTTACCACAACTCCTTAAACTGATTTCACCCCAACGAACGTGCCTCTAGAACGTTCGGAAAATCGCCTCCTGCTCGTGCCTTTTAAACTGTCTCACTGTCCGTGTCCAAGCGGTTCCACTCTCGGGAGCTCGAAGTTTTCGCGTACAATTTCGCCAGAAGGTGGGAAAACACTGACCGTTAAACGACGGCACGGCGTGCGAATATGCTCCGCAGTCGACTTTTCCGAGTGGGAGTTTTTCACCGACACCGGCGTTAGGTGGTTGGTGGGTGGGTGGTGGGTGAGTGGTGAGAAAATTCCTTTCACGAGTGAAACGGCATTCACTCGAATGGTGGTGTATTTACTACGAGCGGAAGAAAAAGAGCTCACGTGTCTTTAAAAAAACAAGAGCATCGAAGGAAATTGCCTTCATCTCGCTCGGTCGTCGATGGTGGTTTTCCTTTCTCGCCCACTGTTTGTTGTCAGCGTGGAAAGGAATTTCGATTTCGTCCGAGAAGAGTGAAACGTCCTGTATTTCGTTCTCGCTCTCTGTTTGCGTTTTAAGTGAGTTTGCCCGCTGACTCAACCTCATAGCACGAGCTGGTGGTGGAATAATGTACTAAAAAGATGATAAATTAACATGCGAAGGAATTCGGAATGAACTTGGTGACAAGTCGATCGATCAGAAGTAGTTGGATTGTTTTTCGGGATTAAAGAAATAAACTAATGTTTCAATATAAATTGGGCCGACTTGTTTGTGAGACGTAATTTCGAACTCTCATCAGCAGGAAAATGAGAACACTCAATCTTCGCGCGCGCTTCCCGAGTGGGAGCCAAGGAAAGGGATACACATTCTTTAAATTGTTTTGCCTTCCCGTGATTTGTTTTTCCTCCTCACCGGGTGAAGAAACAAAAACCAGCCGTAATTTGGGCACATTTTCCTTCGCCACACTAGCGCCTTCTCTTCGATTCGAGTTCGTTTTCCTTCTCTCGTTCGATCTCTCTCGCTTTTCCCCCCTTCTCGGCAGCTTCCCCACCATCCCTCCACTACCCCACCTTAGCGAACCGTTGGCATGCGGGAAACTGAAGCGATTCACTATTTTTAAACCGGGAGTTCGGAGTGGGTTCGCGTGCGGCGTTTCGTTGGCGTCCCTAGCGACGGTCGCTCGGAACGGAAGGAGGCAAAAGCCGCCGGACTTCAGACATCAATACATGGCAACATGTATCGGCTGACATCGGCAGGGCATCGTCCAACGCGGGAGGGCGAAGGCGAATTAAAATGCAAGAATGTTGGCGGACGCTCGATTCGATAGCGACTCAGAAGAGTCAGAAATTGAGGTTAAAAATGCAACACATCGGCAACACGATGGTGTAGATGCAATTCGCGAAAGTGGTTGTAGCCTCGTAGGAGGACCGATTCATCGCCCGCAGTGGAATGTAGATTGCTGTTAGCCGTTGATTGACGACTCTATCTGGAATGTGTATATTGTGAAGTTTTCCCACTTAGTCTTTGATTATTTACAGACTTTGTTTATTATGAATACACGCTTGTCAAGTGTATTCAATCTAATTTACTCTACCAAAAAAGTAAACCTCCTTTTAGCTTTCATATATTATGAAGAAATATAATTAACCTGTTTCCCTTTCTGACGCCATGAACATTGTTAATATTTATTCGCTTTTCATAGCCCAATTTATATCGCAGTGAGGATAGGAAATTTTTCAAACAAACAAACGCCAAGTGTATAGTGCAATTTATTTACCAAACATTCATTCCATCACAAGCCCATAAATCACAAATTTTTCCACCCACATAGCTGCACATTTTTCTCAGCTGCTTTTGCTTTCTTACCTTAATGCACTTTCAATTTATATTATTTTGATTTTCTCCCCCGGTTTTTGAAACCTTCCACCGGAATACGAACCACAACAGCTGGGAAGTGTAACGGCGGTTCGTTCGGCNCGAAAAATGCATTAACTCTCACAGCCAACCGTAAATCTTTCGCTTCAGAGATGCAAACAAATGGTTGATTTTTTTTCCTTCCATTTCTTGAGCGTCCAAAAGTGAAAGTCGATTATCGGTTCCTTTCTTGTTATTGGTTTTCTATTTTTCTTTTCACTTTACAGCAGGATGTTCTTTGTTTTCCCCCAACGTTGCTGTCCGGTTTAAGTTTATCATATACAAAAATACAAACCAATAAGAGCACGATGCACGTTATTTTCACCTCGCTTTTACGACGCGCCTTAAAGCTCACGATCGAAACCGTTTCGGGTGACAATGTTCGTCCCCTTTCGAACTCGGTGCAAATTGTTTTGAGATCAGCAATCATTCGGCTTTTCCTTTGAACACTGGGCCATCCTTTATTCACCACTACGATCGTAAATCTCAAAAGCAACAATCAAACGGGACTCGATGCGATGCAATTTGGAAGCATAAAATGCTGGTTGGAATGCAGGCAGAAAAACACATTCCTTTCAGTCGCATTCTGCTGTCAACTTGTCCACTCCGCGGGGGCGTCCTGCCGATGCAATCGTCTGCTTTTTTCAATATATTCAACGGCCACCAACGAGAGCGTTGTATGGACTTTTATTTCGTTCACGTAGAAATTCTTTTTCGGTATCTTGAACCCTTTATCAAGTGTTTGCGAGTCAACGAACGGCTGAGTATGTCGGCCATCTGCTCGGTTTTTGTCTGTTTACATTTCGTCTTGTGGTGCATTTTATTTGGTCTGATGGTCTTTTTATTTTTCAAGTTCAAAAATGCATGCATGTCAAGGGTGGCTCAACGTCGTATCTTTATAAGCATTTTTTTTATCCAACTTGTTTTTCTAGATTCATCTTGTTTGTTTACCTGGGACAAAAAATCATCCTAGAGGACAAAAACAACCCTCCCTAATTCCACGCCGCGTACAGACGTCAATTCTGAGAAAACTTTCCCTACACTCGACTCGCTGTTCACTTCCGCTAAGCCTGTTAATTGTCTCAAACAACACGCTCATTTTATTGCGTCAGCAATTATCAACTTCCTCTGTCTTTTCTCTAAACATCGCCCTCTTCCTACTCACGAACCCGCTGGCGTTTAACTTAATAGTATATGGCCCACTCTACACCACAAAACATGGCACAATTTATTTATTAACCTTGATCTAACCAGATCGAAAGAGTTGCGGTGTGGTTTAGCGCACGCTGCGATAGAACTTTCTTTCGATTTATTTTCTTTTTTTCCTTCTTCTCGTGCCCCCCCAAAACGTCGTAAGCCATTTTCACATGCCGCCAGCCGCGCTTTGTTTGTTTGTTTAAAAAAAGATTGTCTGAGCGCAAAAAAGGCGACATCCGCAGTTCGAAAATAAACGCAACACAGCCGATCGGCTCGAGACGATGGAAGGCAAAGAAGAGAAGAGAAAAATGGAAGGAGGTGTAGAGCGAATGAGAGATAAGATAAGACTGACCACATCCGCTTTTTCCGTGGGGCTCTAAGAATACCGAGCCGGGCCACATCGTGATGGTAGGAAGGTGGGTTAAGCGGGTAGTTAGCCGCTTTAAATTATCCCGCTCTATATTTAGTGCCTGTCAGAAATGAATGGTTCCTTCGGTCATTTACATAATGGATTCGGGAGCACCATAAAGGACCAAAGAAAAACCATTCCCCCCTCAAAACGATCGCCACCGGAATGACCTGCTAAAGATTCGCCCATTTCCCGGCGCGATCGCATTCAGGCACGGGATTTCTGACCAACCAGATCGGTTTTCGCGCTCCGTAAAATGATTGACGGATGAGTGCT
>KE525344.1:607139-659616 GCA_000441895.2 Anopheles sinensis
ACCCCTGTTCTAAGCCATTCCTCACCTCCACAGAAGGTTCTAATTTTTAATAGCATTTCCCTCTTCAACCACCATTTTTCGTCTAATAAATTCCTTTAGAATGGAAAATATTGTGACCGTTACACACTCCATACACAGCGCTGTTTATCCGCGACCTAACGTTGGTTGTCTCGAAGCCGCCAGCGACGCGCGATGCTGCAACATTCCGATGGAATTTTAATGTGAAGAAACTCTGCCACCCCAAAATAGATCTTAATCGCGACTGAGGGAGAGGGAGAGAGCGAGCGGGCGGGCAAGAACGCAACACACCCGCCCAATTGCCGAGCTTCACGGACAGTTTGACCGTTACGGAACGCGCGTCTCGATTGCCCGGGGCCGTCGGTGTGCACGGACAACAAATGAGGAAATCTTAAAAGTCGCTCAGGTTCGCAGGGGGATTTTCACCTTTTAGAAAATATTTTTATTACCCGACAGTGGCTGCGATGATGATGACGATGATGATGCTGCCGTCCGGTAGGAGTTAGGTTCGATTGCGACGCAACCTACGGGACACGCTTATGGGAGTTGCTCTAACGAAGGTGGCGATGGAGCCGCCTGGTCGCTCGTGGAATGTGCGGAATGCGGTCAGCGTGGAAGTGAGTGGGAACCGGTGAGGGCCATTTCCACCGATGGACGTCGTGTGAAAGGAAATGTCGCCGTGGAAATAATTTGTTGTTCCGCTGAGCTCGGTCGCATCGAACGAATTGAATTCCGTCGTGGTGAGAGTGAATCACCAGGCACCTCCATCGTCGATGAGCGAGGAACATTTTTATGAATGAAATCCTACACCACGTCGATAGATTACTCAATGTTTGGCGAACGAGCGAAAAATAATAATAACACCTTTCTTTCCATCTGTTGCGTCTCAAGAAGGTTATAAAGATCAAGTGTGTTCAAAGGAAGAAAGCAACACACACAGTCTTAGTGTTTGATAATGCTGGTATCAGATTAATCATTCCAACATAGAAACCACTCCATAATGAGCTAATCTCCCGGCTCCTCAGGTTGTCATATCAGAACGACGAATCCTTCAAAAACTGAAACCCTCCCAAACGTGCACTCGACGTTACAGAACCATAAAATAGACGGCCATCTCTTACGCCATCACGGCCAACCCTGGAACGCGCGCGTAACCGAGCGACTTATTGCTTTTCTGTTTACATCTCAAGTAACCCTCGCGCGGGCCAAAGAACTTTTTCGCTCGCGGTCACTAGGGTGGCGCCTGGCGTGGTTATAAATTACTGTCCGCCCGCCTGCCCATCCCGGAATGTGTGTCCAGGACGGGGCCACGGGGTGGCAAGGACGACTCACACACACGCTGCTTGTTTTTCCCCCAGTTTTCGTCGCTTACGATCCTGACAACAAGACGGCCCAGGTTTTGAGTGTCAATTAATCTAGATGAAATGGAAGACGAATGGTATTATTCATTGCCTTCGTTTGATGGCGTCGGTGGGTGGAACGTCGCCGCCAGTTTTCTTTTTTGTTGTACAAAGGATTACCTTCCACAAGTTGTTCTTTCTTCCTCCCGGGAAAGAAGAGAGGATGCTGAAAACGGAGCGGCGTTGAAAACGGTATTTGTTTACGAGGCAACATTTTCAACGATCGAGTCACGGTGTTGATTTCCATGCAACATTAAACCTTTTATGATATTCGCACATCGTTTATGAGTCTGTTTGAGAACCGTCCGGAATTTTTCGGAGCTAGAGAAAAGGGAGCTCAACATTAGTCGCAAATGATCTGACATGATCAACGATTATATTTTAAAAACAAGTTTGAATACCCTTAAAAGGTGTCTCAGAAGGTGTCTCAGAAGGTGTCTCGTACTCGAAATTGAAAAGAAAAAACAAGAAATCATTCTAATAAATGTCAAGCTAGTTTTTATACCTCATTTGCTATGTTCAAACCGGATGTTTTTAAATTTTTCTTTTTATTTGTGTGTCAGTTTTAGGATTTTCCTTGGGGGTGAATTAAATGATCGTAAATTTCCGTCACTAGCGGCTTACATAAAAACAAAAGGGGTGTTGCGGAAACTCGAATGGCACACTTGTTTTGTACGCACTTTCTACTCGTCCTTGACACGGATCGCAAAAGCAACAGGAATTTGAAAAACAAGAACTTTCTTTTATGTTTTTATCGTGCAGTTCGCTTCTTGGTACCACGACGCGTTCCCCGAGAGGATGTTTCCGTCGCAATTTCATTCGCATTGAAATAAAAGGCGCAATATAAATATTCCCGATTCACATGTCCCGTGCCATTCCTACACGCAACCTTCAAATTCTCCGCAAATTGTTTCTAAAAATTGAAAAATTTTCCCGAACCCCTTCCCTGGTTGGTTAATGTTGTATCAAATTTAAAATCGCGACTATTGTAAGATTTCCGTCGCCATCCGGCCACATGTTCGACATCCGGGGAATCGTTTTTGAAAGACACGCTCTAGAAACGGGCTGACGGTGGATGGAATTAGGGGCACCGATTGTTCTATTCCTGGCTCGCAGAACGCAAGTAACTAATTCACGCCGATCACTCGACATCCCACGGAAGCTGCACAAAAATTAGCCCCAAAAGATACACGCTAGGAAAAAACGGAGCAAATCGTTTACGTTGTCAAAGAACGTCGATTCGGGATGCGAAAATGCGTACGCCTTCGATGACTCAGCTGGCCATACCGGTCAGTCGGTCGGATCAAATAAAGTTTACCACCATATACACACACACAAACACGCTACACCTTGTCATCCACGTGCCCTTCCCACATCGCTTCCGGTCATTTCGCGAGCCTCTTGCCAACCGTTGCGAGTGTATCGGTGAGATGTTGTTCCACCCCTCGTCGCTAGAGTTTGTGATGTTTAGTACAGCTACAGCTTGCCCACGAAACGTACAATTTGAACCAGATGTTTTCGCAACGTTTTGGCCACACCGACCCGGGCGGGCCTCTGTCGTCATCGTGTTGAAGGTGGGTGAACGGCAGCAGCTCGAAAATTTGAGACGATGAGCCATCGAACGGTTTGTTTACAGCGTCGCTACGCAAGTTTGCTGGTAAATAATCGACCCTCCCGGGTGGGGAATATCTGCGCTTCATCTTTGATTAGTGTAGGTCGGATTGATGCGTTATTATTCGTGTTGCGTAATGGAAGAAGGCGAACGTCTTGTGGGTGGAATATATTGCGGTTATCGTCACTATCAAACGGATCAAACGTCAACTACAAGTGGCATTATTATTTAGTTTTTAGTAATACAAATACAGGAACTTGAATAATAACTAATAACACAACCGTTTTAAGAAACCAAAACAAACAATCGAATTAATTTTATTTCTGACATTTCCACAAACTGTTTTGCGAATTGTTACAAAAAGGACCTAAGATAAGTAAAATGAAATCTTTCTTCACTAGGATAAAACAATGTAACAAATGCAAAATAATCCTGCACGAGCATGATATTATAAAACATCTGTCGCCCTCCGGTGGAATGAACTATGTTCGTAACGAGTTTTATTTGAATCCAGCAAACGGTGCTCCATCAGCCTGCGCTTATGCAATCAGCATTGCATACAACGGGGAGCACTTGATTGCAAGTTTAGTTTTGTTTCGGAACGTTATTGCATTCAATGCGTTGCTTTTTGAATAACATCGGTTATGGAGAATACTGTCGAATCACAACATCAAAACGGTCTTTAAGACCCATACCTAACGACGTCCATCGTGTTACACCGAGAACATTAAAACACTCTGCTTACAAGCTACCGGACCGGTTTACATTTCGTCCTCCACGCTCACCTTGTTCGAGTACGCCAGGCTTTCGATCGGTTTCGACTGCTGTTTCTCCTGCTCCCGTCGCTCCTGTGCCTCGATCGACCACGGTTGAAGCTCCCCGGATGCACCGAACCAGTAGATGACGCACCCGACCAGGTAGATGCCGGCCGCTATGTAGAACACCGTCTTCCACTCTTCGTCGCTCTTGTTCGACGTGATGTACCCGGTGATGATGGGACTCACGATACCCGGGATGGTTGCGAATGTGTTTGAAATGCCCATCAGCACGCCAGCACTCTTCGGCGAGAGGTCGAGGTGGTTGACGGCGAAGCCGGACCAGGCGAACGCTCCCAAACCAACGGCGATCGTGATGCAGGTTATGGTTGGGCCAGGCTCAAGGATGAACGCACCGACAATCATGAACACCGTCTGGGCGAGGAAGGCACCACAGTTGAAGTACCGTCGGACCTGGGTCGTCGTGAGGTAGCCCTTCAGCTGGCACCAATCGGCCAGGTAGCCGGACACGAACAGCAGAATGCCCATCACGAGGTATGGCACGGCCGACACGAACCCTGTCTTTTCCAGCTCGAAGTGCATCGCATCTGTAAAAGAGATCACATTAGAACAGTCCAAGGGATGTTCCCCTCAGAAAGCACCTACCTTTCAAAAACGTTGGCAGCTGAGTGAGCAGCGTGTAGAAGCCCCAGTTCTCGGAGAAGTGTGACACGACCAGCGCCCACACGGCCACCGATGTCAGGATGCCCTTCCACGGGTGGAGTACCTTGTCCTGCTCACCCTCGGTGCGCCCGAGCGACTCAAGAATGAACTCCTTCTCCCTCTGGGAGATCCACTTGTCCACCTCGGGCGACGTCTTGACGAAGAACATCCACGCGCAGAACCACACGCAACCGATCACGCCGAACACGTAGAAGACGCTCTCCCAGCCCCAGGCGTTCGCCAGAATGCCGCTCAAAGGCATGGCCACAACCGTGCCCGCATAGTTTCCGGCGAATGCGATCGACGCCATACGGGATCGCTCGCCCGGCGGAGCCCACCGGGACCAGACGGCGTGGATGCACGGGAAGGTGACACCCTCGAAGATTCCCTCCACAATGCGCACGGCCAGCAGGACCGCCACGCCCGCTTTAGCCGCCAGTGGAGTCAGCAGAGTCAACACGGCGGTTGTCCCAATTCCAACGCCAAACACCTGCCGCCAACCGGTTAACAACGAAAGAAAGTTTTAATTAATTTCCAACAAGCATTTGTACGCCACTATTCGCAACACCCGGTTCATAGCCAATCTTTGTTTTTGGTTCTCCAGACCGTCACCCAAACTCACATAATTGCCTCCGAAGCGGTTAGAGATGAAGCCACCCAAGAAGGGCGTCAGTATGTAGCCGTAGAAGAACGAACTCAGCACGTACCCCTGCAGGCTCGAGCTCCAATCGAAGTATTGCTCCTGGAAATGAGAGGATCAGAAACATAATTCCAGCATACCTCTACAGCTACGAGAGAGTTACGGAACACTTGGCGACAAACAAACGGTTGATTGCAACCGGGCCGCAATAACGGGCCAACTTCGTGTTTGTATTCGAACCCAAATTGGACCCCGGGAACTACTTACGTAGCCGACGGTACCGTTGTCGTAGTGGACGGTCCGATTCTCTGTCATGGCTACGATGGCCACGCTCAGGTTCACCCGCAGCGAGTAGACGTTGAAGAAGCCGAGGAAAGCCATAAACACCACAATGTAGCGGCGCCGCTTCCAAAACATCCACAACGGAGCGTCGATGCCATCGCTGTCGGTGGGAGGGAATAGTAGAAGGGATTAGTCAGTGGATAAGTACGGGGGGTCGATTTGGTGAATCTAGTCATGGCCTCTTTTATTCTGGACACTGCTGGTCCAATACTAAATCAGATTAACCTAAATCTCCTAGAGGTTATTTTGTGGGAGTGCATAAATCTGGTGATTCGTACTTCATACGGCTGTGCAGCAGCATGATATGACCATTTTTTGTTTTGGTTTAAGTACAGATTCCACCCATATAATTATCACTGTTTTATATCCCCGTTCAAGAGCTTCTTGGTGCGAATGTTATGAACCATAACCAACATGATAGTCAACAAAAAACTTTTATATGACACAAGTTTTATTTGATCCAATTGCTCTGATGTATTTATCCATGAAAGTACATCATGGCACTAGAGTACCGCCCACGCAACAAGTTTCTCGGGCAACAATGACGTCGACGGAAGGGTACTTAACAATCTCGCTTCTACCCAGGCACTATTTGCAACTCATTACGCAACAGGATGGTGCATTTATGCAGACCAAGAGCAACAGTACAGGGAAAATCGGCGCATTGAACGACGCACTCCATCATCATCCCATCGAGCGTGGCACATGTCAGATTGACGACCAACTTTGATTGAAACAAACCATAAAGAGACGGATGGGGCAATAATCTCCCAACAAGTGGTGAGACGCCGATGCTACCTGTTGGCGTTGTCGAACAAGTTTAAAATATTTCAATCAAATACGATAATCCCTCTATCGTGTCCGGTTCAACCCGGCCTTACTTATCAGAATTATCAGAGAGTAATGAGCCCCTCAATGAGATCCATTTTCACCACACGCAAGCATATGGCTCATAAAACAAAATTGACAAATCGAGCTCATCAATGGCCAGTGCGGAATTTGTTAATTGCTGATAAGCCTCATATATGCCACTTATCGGCGCCGTTTAAATACAACAATACAACCACGCATCGCCCGATAAGGGATTGATAATTTTGACTGAAGCTTTTCGGAATTTCCATTCGATGCAGGTGCATAATTATTAGGCATCTGATGATAACAATGTTTACTATTAGTCTTATGGTTACTTGAGTTCGTTTTTCCTAATTCCTCAAAAGAAGAAAAACAATATTTCAATTACAAAGTTTTTCCAAAAAATTGTAAGAAACTGATTAATATACAAATCAATGCAAGGAAATGAATCAGAACAAACGTTGTTTGAAAAGAGCATCACAAGTTGAATATAAGCAATATAAGCCAAAATAAACCTGTTCACGAAAAAAACGGTTTCATTGAGACTTACTATAAGTAAGTTTTTCGTCTTTGTTTGAAAATTTCTCTTAAAAAACAGTTTTTATCTAATCTTGTGTGAACATCTCATAACATTTGCCTCACACCAACATATCTATAGATGAAATACATGTTAACTACCAAGTATATAAGATCTTTATTTGAGCGGTTCAACAAAGATTGAAAATCGAATTCTTCAACCGTAAATAAATTATCGATTCAACATTGGTATAACATTCACGAACATCCACGCTTCAGTTGTGTTCTTTTGTATCAAATTAATTCATCGAATTATTCTACCACATGGTAAAACCACGTTCAACAATAACCACCCATCCCTTCACTCGATTGTGGGCCCTGTTGAACAATTCAATCAGCATATATTTCCCACATGTCTATCTGCAAAAAAAAGCTTGTTTCGACCTTCCCTTGACTACAGGCCACATTGAGTCACGATGAGTTTGCGTACGGCCCTGAGGGTTGTTGCATCTTCACCGAAAGGAAACGAGGTAATCCGCTTCGCCCGAACTTGACCAACTTACTGAGGGCTAATAAGTCCTAAGAAGTTTTATTGCACCGTGGAATGCGGAATGAAAACGAGAGGCAATTTCTACGCCCTCGTTGCGGGTTTAATAATGGGCGGAAGCTGCTGTTGCTGCTGTCAAGCCCTGCGAGTGATTTATCATACCACCGTTGTGTCGGAGTCCTTTCACTTTCCGTTACCATGTCACCAGATTGCGAGCGGCTAGTTCTAGTTATCTAGGTGGCATTCTAAGCCTATTAGAAACAGGGTGTAGCTCTATTATAGCGGAATACCTTTTCGTTTGCTTCAATAAAAATAAAAATCGCAGGAATAATGAAGTGCATCCAATTTGTTTGAGGATTACGCTCAGATGATTGTCTACTTGCCCTTGACTTACCTCACTTTACTACTCGGTTTAGTGTCCATGACTAAATTGTGCGACCGTCAATTGTTGTCAGTTGCTGGTTGTTGATAAGCTAGCACAACCTACGACCGAAAAGCTGCAGAACACGTGATTTTATATTTAACACTTTTAAAAACCACTTATTTTTTCATTCACAGAAACATTTCAAATTTTAAAGCCTACGGGAACACTTCCGAACGTTACTTTCGAATATTTTATTTATTATTCTTCTGAATTTTTAAGCTTGAAGTCACTGTTTAATTTTGTTTTGTTGTAATTATTCCCAATCAACTAGAGATAATACAAATATCAAGTAATTTGGTTCCGGGTTTTTGTTGAGCCCAAAAGGTGAACTGCTCGATGCAGCTTCACCCGAACTACTACCGGGCGCTCCCGAGGACACGGTCCAGTTCCCGACGCACACGATCTCACACCAACACACACACACTCTCCACTTTGTGTATCGTTGCACAATATACCGAACCAACCCGTCGATGGAAAGAAACCGGCAAACCTGTTGCCGGATAACTGGTTTCCGAAAACCAAAGTCAAAACAGACTTGCGAAAGTTTTCGTACTGCAATCGTGGCGCCTTTTTTTCAATCAATTGCACGAAAGCTGCTGCTGCTGCTGTTTCCTATCACTCGACAAACAACGGAATTATGCCCCACCACGAAACAGTGACGGGCGCGACACAAGTTCGAACGCACAACACAAGACAGCCGAGAACAACGCAGCCGTTCCAGTTGACCACGTTCCGCCGACTGACACGAGTTGCGCCGCCCAAACCCGGCGAGCGTTTGAAAGCCCCCCTCCCCGCGTGATCCCCCGCGAAATCGGTGTAGGTGTCATTATCATCATCAAATCGAAGCGCCACTTTTCCACACAATCACCAGCACTCGAGTTTTCCGCGGGGCGGGAGGAGAAGGAGTTGGGCCGTTCCGGGGGGGAGGCTTATCGAGTTTCGACAGTTGCTCTCTTGAGATCGGGAGTGTGCTCTGTAAGTGGAGTGTTTTCTTTTTCGTCGGAAGTACCTAGCAGCAGCTCGTGTGGGAGCGCATACGATACGCATGTACTTAATTCGCATACATGTCGTGTCGCAAGCGTGGAATTGTTGACAATGTCACAAAATCTGTATGTGGAAGACCTTGAACTAAATTGTCGACAGCTGAGAAGATTCCCGCCGGTTTCCAATAAATCTGGTTCAAAGAAACGTCAGTTAACAACTAGACACGTGGTAGCTTGAGGTGGAAATAGTACATCCTCTTATAAGGATTATTACATAATCGGGTTTCTATTTCTTACATTCCATTCAACAACTCCCTCAGTTTCTCTCTCTCTCTCTTTCTTTTACTGGATGACAGGAGGAAATCATCTTCGATCGTTTGGAATGATACCATCGTTATCACATTGACTTCATTGACTCAAATCATCCCACTCAAATGGTAATAATCAGCTGCAAAAATGTGTTAATAATGATCAGTTCTTCCACACACAAACACACCTCCACCTTCACTTAGGGTGAAACGAGATCGTTTTGAAGTAAAGAGAGATGGTTTAATTTGAACAACTGTCCCTCCGACCCCGGCGTACAGCATTCGGTAGGAGGCGTAGCGGTAGACAACGACCCCCAGACCGATATCTCCGTCGACAGCGATGATGATGGCTATCAAACTTTTGTTTACATCTAAGCTTGACGTTTTTCGTTGGCGTGTCGTTTTGTTTTTTAGCTTCATTTGCTTCCTCCAGTAAGCGGCTGAACCACGTGCTAGAGTAATACAGGGTTGTAAACACCGTCCACCATTGTCCGCCTTGTGGGATGGGGCTATTGGTGGGCATATTAAAGGTATGTCCCCTCGCGGACATTTATCTTTACAACCCGCCATTGTTATTGCCCATCATCAGCCGGTTGCAAATTGACAACCGACGGTTTGAAATTCACTGCAAGATGTCGTTGCGTCGTTTGTGTTCGGTGCTGCATGTCATATACGAGATAAGATGCGCGGGTGGGGGTCCATCTCCTGTTGGGACACGAAGATCTACCTCCTGTCCTGTGCCATGTTATATCCGCTATCAATAGCTTTCGTGGAGTCACTGATATTCACAACGTCAGCAGCACTGGATTATTTTGGGTGATTTTGGTATTTTTAAGAAATGTATATCAAGCATCTTATTAGAAGGGGAAAGTAAAATAAGATCCAACGGTTATATCAATTCATTTCAAAATATATGAACAGCTAGAATTTTTTCATTTGTGTGTCTTATTTATTCTACACTCATACCACTAGCATAACGCCAAAAAAGTTTATAATCAAGTCATTTCGCTTTCAGTAGTGAATAGATTGTTTTAATCCTTGCATTCTGGTTGGTAAAACTTTAAACTTAAAAACACCCTCATCCGGAGAGAAAATGTACCGATATATGTGAAACAGGATGCACCAGAACAATTGTGAGACAAAACGCTTGCCATTAGTTTTTCAAACTAAAGTAACTCAAGGTTGTACATATTGTGCATGGACAACCCACAAATGAATAATTTTCGACATCTTGTATTGATTATTTGCAAGCAAACGAATTTTAATTTGATGTTGCAAACAAATTCAACTTATTTTCTTGAACCTTATTTAAGGTTAAGAGATAGGGGTTGCCGAGGGAATACGCACCGCGGAGGCAATACTCACCCTTTCCCTTTATCATGCAAATTAAAAATGTAGATTAATAAAAGCATTTACTTCTTGACTTTCAATAGCTTCCAAGGTCAATTTACTGGAAAATTTGAACCCTTAAATTGATCCAAAAAATTATATTTGAGGAGTGAATCGTATCTTTTTTGCCCCTTTGTTGTGGTGTATTTTACTAAAGCACAGGTGTGTTTTGCCTCATTCAGATACAGATCGATCAAAAATTGAACTTTTTCGAATAATGAAAAAATAAAATGATTTTCTTAGCTACAAAGGCAAAAATTCACGAACAAGTTACTAGTTTCAACCCTAATGAACACAATTCATAGATAAAATCAACAATCAGGAGCCAAGTTCATGGAAAATTCAATAGTTTTCTTTAACGGATGCGTATTACCCCGGAAACCCCTTACTTTAAAAATATCAAATCTGTGTCTAATGAAATCTGGAATATTTTGCCACAGTATCTATTGATTCAAAAATCAAGGTTTTAGAAATAACTCAAACTTTTTTAAGTTTTTTTTAATATTTCCCCACCTCACAACCTATTTTACTTTACTGATTTTTCAGTAACCTACCTTTACCAATAAATATCTATTGCATAAAATAAAGTTAGTCCCTTTAATATTTTTGACTCAGTTCAAACTTAACCCTTGGCGCAAATTAATGTTTTGGGAAAGGAATAAAATAAGTGTTCCTATGCTTCTCAAATGTATTCATGCATTTATCCATTGTTTGAATCACAAATTTTTACACTTCGTTTCTATTAAATCAGTACACTTTGCACATTCAATTCTTTTACCCTTTATAAATGGCTTCAATACCTTCACCCAATTACGCCTTGATCTAGCAAATAATAAAATCCCTTTCGTAGCCACTTCAAGTTCACCAGTTCCATGCGCCGTTTACCTTATCTTCTATTTTTCCACTCATTGCCAAACGACACTTTTACTTTCCTCCCCAGAAGTTCGTCACAAAACGAAGGAAAAAAAATCACAGCGCTAACGGGCAACAACCGAGCAGCAAACCAGTTTAATCGCAAATGATCACATGTCGCTCCGTCGACGTACACAGAAGGGTTTTCCGTTTTGATTCCCACATATTTTCCCGACTGCACTTTCCGTTTCCATCACTCGTCACCTCGTGGCGACCGATCAGCCGGGGTAAGCCGGCTCCACTCTCGATGACAGATTCATCACCCTGTAGCACCAGGAACCTTCGAGCCCTTAAATGGACGACGCAGGTTACGCAGTTCGTCAGGCACTGTTTTCACTTACGCGACGAGTTTGTTTTTCCACCTGACGGAAGGACCTGGTGGCCGTTTATCCCATCAACAGCCGTCCGTGGACGCACCCGCTAGATTGAGCTCCCGGTGTAAGGGCACTTCTTCCGAGCCGATTCGAGCCCGGATTAACTAATCATGCCCATAAATGGGGCCGCGTTTGAAAATTAACTAACTTAACTCGAGCTTTCCCGGGCGATTACGGGCCGCGTTCCGTCAGAGCTGGTGCCTTCAATGTCACCGTAATGAAGTCGTGGCGAAGCACCAACGCCTTCCGGTTTTGCGTAGGAACCGTTAATAAAGAGAGCCGTCAGCCGAACACACTATTAGCACCCGTTCGATCCGGTTTCCTTCTGTTATGTTTGTTTGCATAATCGTTTCTCACAGCATGTCCCGTCGTCACCTTTATCAATCGTCTGGCAGACGTTCTCAGTGTATGTATCACCTCGTTCCGTACGTATTGGGTGTTTACAAAAGTATGGCACGGTGTATCTCATTTTCTTTCATCAGTCCCACTTTGAGGTTTTTATTTTGGAATCTACCTTATCAGAAGAAACTCTTCTTTATTAATCCCATTTGGCAGCCAATTATTCGTGTTGCTACTGAATGGTAATGATGCGGTACGATAATTCTCCATTCGATACCGCTTATCAAACGACAGTCATTAACCCTTCGAGAGTCAATGCATTATCTACGTCGATTATCAAACCGAATACAATATTTAATTTGTTTCACTGCAACCTCAAAACAAAGAAGTAAGACGTAATACTGCTTATTTCTTTACGATTCGTTCAAACACAAGATATCCTAAAATCAGCTACACGATTTTTTGAATCAAAGTACAATTTAACATTCGAATTTAGGCATTCACGACACGAATCTACTGATCTGACGCACGTTGCGATCGCTGAAACTGAAACTTACCGCCGAACTGCTGTCGTGCAGGTTAAGTATCTGATTATACACGATAATGGCTATTTACAAACAATCTTCCTACTTCTGATTCCTCTCAAGTTGTAGTTGCAAACTCAACCTGACCCTCGGAATCGCGTGGACGGCAGCCAGTTTGTTCGGTTCTGCCAAGCCGAACGGTGGACCGCTCGAAGTAGAAGCGATTCAGTATTTCCATCGGGAAATAAGTGTATTTGTCTACCGATGGACGCTTCGGAGAGCAATAAATTGAGGTGAGTTTGTACTTCAAGGTGGTGATCACACTTGAGCTCAATCGGGTTGGATCCTCTTCTCCTAATCTGGCCCCACATAGCGATGGCATCGAGGCGCCGATGTGGATGTTCTGGAAGCGGCGCCGATACGTGCTGGTATTTCTCGCATTCTTTGGCTTTTTCAACGTCTACTCGCTGCGGGTGAACCTAAGTGTGGCGATTGTCGCCATGACCGAGAATCGTACCATCGAGCATCCGAATGGCACCGTCAGCTATGTGAGTGATGATAAGGGGATAATGTGTAGCCTGCGATGATATCTGACGCTGTGTCTTTTTAGGAGCAAGAGTTCGATTGGGATTCCAGCACGAAGGGGTACATTCTGAGCTCGTTCTTCTATGGCTACATCTTCACCCAGCTCGCCGGTGGCTACATCTCTAACGCCCTCGGTGGGAACTATGTAATGAGCTGGTGTTTCAGTGTCCTTTAGTGGTCTAGAGTACACCACTTCTAAACAGTGTTGGACTTTCACACATCTTCTCTGTAGGTGTTTGGAGTTGGAGTTGGTACAACCGCCGCACTGACCCTACTGACTCCGCTAGCGGCTCACGGTGGATACGGCTGGCTGATAGCGATCCGTGCCCTTGAAGGTTTCTTCGAAGGAGTCACCTTCCCCTGCATGCACGCCATCTGGTCCAACTGGGCACCGCCGAGTGAGCGTTCCCGGATGGCCACGATTGCCTTCTCGGGTGTGTTCACCGGTACCGTAGCCTCGATGCTACTCAGTGGCGTGTTAGCCGACACTCTCGGCTGGGAGTGGGTGTTCTACATCCTTGGGGCGTTTGGGTGTCTCTGGTTCGTGGTTTGGATGGTGGTCGTGAAGAAATCACCTGAAACGGATCCGTACATCACCACCAAGGAGAAGGAGTTCATACTGGCCACACAACAGCGCGAGTCTTCCGATACGGCGGAGAAGGTATATCATCCCTGGATGGCCATCGTGACCTCCAAAGCCGTTTGGGCTCTGATCGTGGCAAGTTTTGCCGAAAACTGGGGATTCTACACGCTGCTCACGCAACTTCCGACATTTCTGAAAGGTAAGACATACTCGGTTCTCTATAATGCCTACCTTATATAAGCGATATGACTTCCATCCGTGCAGATACGATGCACTTCGAGCTTCAGGCAGCCGGATTCCTGTCTGCTCTACCGTACCTGGCGCTGGGAAGTCTCCTCAGCTTCGCCGGGTATCTGGCGGATCTCTGCCAGATCAAACGCTGGCTCACGACAACCCAGGTTCGGCGGTACTTCAACTGTGGCGCCTTCCTAGTACAAACAGTCTTCATGCTCATCGGTGCGTTCATCTTGCGTCCCGGACCGACCATCGCGTGCATCACGATCGCCGTCGGTTGTGGTTCGTTCGCCTGGTGTGGCTTCGCCGTCAACCATCTCGATCTGTCGCCCAAAAGTGCCGGCGTGCTGATGGGCATTTCCAATACCTTCTCGACCGTCGCCGGCATCCTTACGCCCATCGTTTCGGGACAAATCACGGCCAACGGGAGTGACGATGAGTGGCGAACGGTGTTCTACATCGCAGCCGGTATCTATCTGATCGGATGCGTGATCTACTGGTTCGGGGTCTCCGGGGAGCTACAACCATGGTCGATCGAGGCACAGGAGCGAGAGCAGGCGCAACGGGAGAAGGAGAATGTCTACGTGAACGCAGGGATGGTGCTGGATCAAAAGTCCTGAATGGTCAATAGTATCATCTGCTTGTCTGCAATTGACGGTCAAACAATAGTTAAGAATTAATTTAGAATCTTCATCTATAGCCAAAATTTAAGATATGAACTTAGGTGCGCCTAGCCAAATCTTGGCCATGTTGTATAAAAATAAACTGAAATAAGTTATTAATCACTAAACGCTATCTTGAATGTCAACTTTCACATCATTCAAACCAATAATTAGCTCATATCCTCCGAATTAAACGAGTTCCTTTGCGACCATACTAGCGAGCAATTATCACACGAAAAGTAATAAAATTTCAATCCTCTACTAATAGCTCATCCCAAGGTAAAATTACAACTCGGTACGATCGCATTTCCCATTTCCTGGGATGAGGTTTCCCGCCCTTCGCTTCAAGTCGAAAGTAGCTAATTTTCATGCTCCAATCATGCGCCCGTGCTTACGCGTGTCCTCCAGCATCGCCGAGTGACCCGTGATGGATGACACAACCGATTACCATGGCGCATTAGCGCTGAAATTGCATCGGAACTAAGCGTCATCTAAGCTGAAACGGAAGCAATGGCATCCAACGCATCATCTCCTTGTTTATCGCCGCTAAATGGCGGTGAAGTGAGTTTGGTTGAGACAGTGCATGAGGGGATGGCTTAGAGATAAGAGCCGATTTCAACGGGTTTTGTGTTTTTGTTCGATGTTATTAATAACCGCCCATCGGACATCATTAATTACCACTTGCCCACCATCGAGATGGGGCTCTTCCCGGTCGCGGTCAAGCAACCCGATGGAAATTTTATGTTTTATGTTAATGTTAGTAAAGTGGATACCATCTGCGACACAAAGTAGGCGTTGCTGCATCAAGTAACCGGCGTTCATCAGTTCCAAAACCCCGTCCACAGACGATGGACAAAGCGCAGCAACAAAACGACCCCGAGCAGGAGCTCCAAAGGCGGAGGAAAGCGGAAAAACTGCTCGCTAAAAAAGCAGCCGCCAGGGAGGTCCAAAATCAACAGTACAAAGTGAGTGATTTTGTTTCGAAGGGTTGGGCAAGCAGCGCGTCACCACGAGATAACGGGTTTATCAATTACGCTCGGCAGTGAACCTCTACACAATTATGCCAACATTAAACCCATTCTCTGACAGGATCACCTGCGGCGGGAGCGGGCGTTTTCGGACCAGACGCAGAGGAAATTTTTCGACAGCTGGGAAACCCTCTGCGCGCAGGTGAAATGCGAGCAGATGGTGGAAGAGTTGCGCCAGCAGCAGCAGTGCTTCGGGACGGTGTTCGATCGTAAAAACGGTTGCATCGATCGGCTGCTTGCGGTTCGCGACGAGATTGGCGAAATTCATGACAAGTGTCTTCGGCGGTTGGATAAAATAATTGATTACTTCATTCGTAAGTGCAAAAGAGGGTTTAAAACACACGTTACGTCAGTAAATCAGAATAAAGAGACAAATACAACTTCTTAATTTGTTGTAGGTCTCAAGGATTTCATGACTGCCACGATGCTCCAACGTTATGATGCCGATTGTCTGAATCTCTTCATGGATTTTCGTGAAGAAGCTGCGTCCAAAGAGGTACTAACCATTACATAAAATTAAAACAGTAGCACCACCAATACTAAACCTCTGTTTTGCACCTTAAGGAGCACGCTTGTTCACAAATGGAGATCCTGGATGCTTCACTTGAAGAACTGTTGCAAAAGATGAAACAAGATGAAAAGGCTGACAGCGATTGGCTGCTCGAGCAGAATACTATCAATAAATGTGCGGTAAGTTAAGAGATCTGTCCATAATTTATATAAACCACGGAAAAGCTTACCCCATTCTCCACTGAAGCAAATTGAAAAGTGCGAAATTATGCGCGATAAGAAGTACAAGGAAATGGACGACCTCTACTGTCAGCTGAGAACGACACTCGACAGATACTTTCAGACCGTGCTTTTCCCCGAGCGAAAGAAAAGCTACGACCAGCTTCTCTACTACACTCAGCTCGAACAGCAAGGTATCGAAAAGCGTCGCTGCCAAATCGCCATCGCTCAGCTCAAGAAAACGCAACTCGAACATACCCTCGCGCTGGTTCGCATCGGCGGAAGGAGACGGCTGCGAACGCAACACAACTACCGCCGATTGCTCGAGCATAAGTTAAGCGTTCTGAAGGAGAAGCAGCAACGGTTGGACGAGGATCATCAAACGCGCCTCAAGCAAACGTGCTCCATCACGCATCGCATCCAGCAAATCCTTAGCGAGCACCTTTCGTGGGGCGAAAAAATCGTTAAACAGGCGTCGATCTGCGCCCAATACGAAACCGAACAAGATCAGCAGTTCGCGTCCAAGTGGTTCCGGGACGGGGCTAGTGAATCAGACCTCGACGTCGAGGATCCTCGATACTTCGAGTACTTGATGCACAAGATCAACCGCGTCGAGGCGATTGCCATAATTCTGCGCGAGGAAAAGATTGCGTTGGAGCGCGAAAACGATGCGCTCAGGGTGAAATTCAAAGCCTTCTGCAAGCTACACAAAACCACTGACCCGGAACAGCTGCTCCTGTGCGGTCAAGAAGTGATACCTGAGTCATAAAACATCTCCGCCTAGGTGGAGCTTTAAGCCTTTATGTCTTTATCTCAATTTTCACTTAACTCTCGCAGAGCCAGGTTTTTGGGCGTGATAGATGGGTTGCTCGGCAAAGTATTTCCTCCTCGCCAACCCATTAGATTGTGTAACGATCTGCTGACGACATCCGGTCTGCCCATCGGCCGTCTGAAAGGTGTTTCTTATCTTTATCAGACAATTTTGTCAGCGAGCTTCGTAGTAAACCACGGAGCATAAGTCTCCTACCTAAGGCGCATTCTTTTGGTAGACCGTTGCTCATAAAATCGCACTTTATCTCTATGGCACACTTTGGGAGCACCAGATTTACTGCGCGAAACGCACGCGTGTCGGGCGGCCATTATTTATTTTCAATTTCAACACGTATAATGTGTTTCGTAGCGGATCGCCGTTTTGGCGACATCCACCATGAGGTCTGTGCCAAGGGAACGGAAAGTGGTAAAACAAATGGGTTTCGTTGACGTACGGCACGAGCTTTTGTATTCAAATACTGCAATCGTCAAGACATAAGAACTCACTTACGTTTAACGAGTTTGGAGGAAATTGTTTGACCACTGTCCGGGTTCACATTCCAACTGATCTACAGACCAATAAAACATCAGATCGTCAACCATTTCGTTGGAGATCTTTACAATTCCGCTGTTAAGCACCAAAGCACTAATATCAGATAACACTGGAGGAGTTTCGCGAGCAACCATATCTTGTGGAAGCTCACGTCGATTAACATTGCGTGATGTGTGGAAGTAACTGCGGTTACCTCGAATTACCTAATTGCACACCGCCAAAGTTGTGGTAAAAAAACGATGGGCAGTAAAATTCTACCTTGAAAACCGTAACATTGAATTTGTCTGCTGACCAAAGGCAGCACGTTTTAAAGAACGTAAGAACATGAAGTGTTTCAACGCGTTCCGTTGTTACAAAACTTTAGTCACCTTCATAAAAAAAGGGTTTAATGAAAGAAGAGTTCATTTAAATTCTGTCTGAGCTAAACTTCTAACGTCAAAACATTCAGCAATTAGAATTTCTTCTTACTTTTATATAAACTACGAACGCTCATCCACATTCTGATCGTTAAACATACTACTGCAGTCCTGAAAACCAGTCACATTTTTATTTCTTAATTACAAGACCGTCCAGTACTATTAGTTTTGAATATAAAACTTCTAATCGTCCTAAACAAATTACACATGCAGTGAGGGATGAATTTAAACGTTATAAACACGAAAGCAATATTAACATCGTACTTAACGGCTTCCCAGAGCCAGGAATGTTATTGATATAGTTACTTTTGTCATTATTTTTCATGCAACACTTTGATAAAACTTTAATCTGTCTGCTAAACACAAAACAGCGTGCTCGCTAAATGATTTTTTCAAATGGAAATCATTGGATTTGAAAATCCCGTTCACCCGGATTTGCTGAATGATTCGGAACTAAGTTAATAATTCCGACACCCGGAACGGAACCCACCGCGAGTTATGCTACACTTTTTGTCGCGACCGCGAAACGGTCAAATGGCATTGATCTCGCGCGGTCTGTTCGAGCAGAGGTCATCGAAACGGTAAACGTGTAACCGGGCGTTGGTGACCTCTGCGCAGCATCAACATCAACATCAGTCGGTGTTTAGAGTTCCGTACGAACGGTTGATGGCAGCATTGCGCTCCGTCGGTAAATAGCAGGTTTTTTTGCGTTTTTCTTTCTTCATTTCTTCAGTGTCGAACTGTGGTGCGCGGTGTTTTGATGGCAAGCGAAGGAAAAGCAGCAAAAGCGAGCTCGAAAACCAAGCCTCCTCCGGCAACCGGTTGTAGTTTTTATTTGTTTCTGTCTCTTGAGACGCACGGTTTGTGCAGGTTCGAAACCGTATTATATCGCGCCCGGAATGGAAGATAACTTACAAGTGAATGAAAGTGAGTTTTGGATCCTGTTGCAACCACACACCGGATCGTGGTTGAACTAATCTTCGGCCCTTCCCATGTATGAATGTGAGAAATTGTGTTTGACTTCGCGATAAAATTGAAATTGTCGGACCAGCGAAGGTCGGCTTGAAGAGGTCGATCTTGTGATCCCAAAGAAACGGAAAAACAACACCTTCGCCAACCCCATCGTGGGGGCCAAAGTCGAAGAACAGGTCAAAGTCACAGTAGCTATAAGTGCTGACAAATCGTGGGTGAAGAAATGGCCGTGGTGTCAAGAAAAAGTCGCTTAACCAGCCGTTCCCTGTATCGCGAGAATTTACTCGGTTAACAAAACAAATCAACGTGCAACAGTAGGCTGTTTTCCATGGCGATCGTCTTGCGGGATTTTCAGTCTTTCGCTTTTGGTTCGTGGATTCGGAGGTCTGGAACATTGCCGAGAGGTTCCGTCGTTTTCGTCCAAGAAGGTATTTTCGCTGACCGCGCAATCGAGGTCTGAAGGTGATATCGTTTAACCGTTTCAAGTACGTGATTAAAACGAGTCTTTCGATTGTGTATGTGTTTTTTAAAGTGAAATTGAGTGTGTTGCTTACGTGTGTGAATTCTTCCAGGAATATTCAAGTGTTTAAGAAGGCAATGAGGAAAAAGCACAATTTATAGCCCGACGCCGTTCGTCGTCGCTGCCTTGGTAGTCTGATGAAGTCTTTCGTTTCGGAACTTGCCTATTTCTCCTTGCTCGTGTTTTTCAACCATAAAAATCTATGGGGAAATGACAAATCGGTGATCAAACAGTATGAAACGTTAATTCCTACATTAATCTTAAACTACCGCAAACAACTAAATTATTATCCTAAGGGCTTGTTTCTTCGTAAAAATTGAGATGTATCAAAATTTCCAAAGTGTCCGTTGGTTGCTATGATTTGCATTAATATTTTTATTACCACCTTTTGACCCTTTTTCCCCGAAATTTACAGTTTTCAGCAATCTTTTCCCTTTTTCGGCCGTCGAGTGAAACGGTGACCGTAACGAACGCCCGTGATTCCCGCGGCGCAGGTGGATATTACGTTAATGGTGGATTGTTTGTAAATTTTAGTTACGAAGCAATCGTCCGAAGGTCCGAGTGTGCTGTGAGAAAGTGTGTTGGTGTTTCACAAAATCGTGTACCGGCGCCTCGGCCGTTTGGACGGTCAGAAGTGAGACAGTTTTGAGGCGTTCCAATCGTTCCACGATAGGAAAAGACGCAACAGCAGCAGCAGCAGCAGCATCGTCCTAAAGAACATTGGTGGCCTCGGGAAAAGCTCCACTGGTTCGAAATTCCTTATCCAAGAACGTAAGTTACATTAGCTCGCTTTTTTTGGTGATGGGAACCTTGCACATTATCTTATCCGTTCAGATTTTTGTAGTCATTCGTTCAATGGATGTACCCATTTTCTGCCCCAAACTCGTTCCCCAATAATTAGCGCATTCTATTGATGTGCACCTTTCAATCTAATGTTCCCTGGTTTGGCTTAGCTCATAAATAAATTTCAACTGAATGTTAATGGCAATTTTATTCCACGGCTAACTGGCCATTTTACTTTTCTTTTGGCAAACCACAGAAGAAAAAAACGGGATGGTTCGGTGGTTTCAAATCACACTTCTTCTTGCTTTCGGGGAAAAGAATTTAATTATTTCTCCTCACTGCGCTGTTGAATCTCAGCAAGAGCTGTTTTTTTGGTGTCGTCTGAAAACGATTCACCTTTTTGCCGAACCGCATTTTTCTCGGAACTTGCCCAAACGGCCGGCAAGCAAAATGACCATCAAAGACTGCAACAAGTAACACGAAACGCATTAAAAATACATCAGCCAAACATGTTCGCCGGCCCAAACTACGTGCCCAGAACCAATCGCAAAATGCAACTGAAATACCGGAACCGAGGAGATAAAAGCTACAGCACATTCGGAGGCACATTCTTTTTATTTATTTGCCAAACGAAACCACGGAGATTGAAGATGCAATTTTCGCACACACACAGACACACATGGCTGTAGTTCAACTCCGAAAAACACACATCCCGGTGGATCGTCTCCGATGAAAGCTTTCGGGAAGGAAAAACCGGCTTGCTGCATCGGGGAGCATTGGGAGCTGCATATAAATGTTTGAAATATTGCTTCGATCTGGCGGCGCGGTTGTTGATGACTGTTGGGGAAGAACGGAGTGCGGAAAAGTTGCCAAACCGGCCAACCGTTTATTCTCTCGAACTTCTTCGACCGGGTGGATCGCCGTAGCTCGCGGACGAATAAATCGCTGAAATATTGTGCCCTGAGAAACGTGCAAAAACTTGAACGGACAAAACACACATACCATGCAAAGGGGCAAAAGATGCACAAAGGGAAACGGGGGGGAATGGCGGGGTGTGTGAGACGGTGGGCCACCCCAAAAGAAGCAGAAATCAACTTGAGGAAGCTGCGAGAAGCGAAAACCAATGCGAGAAGGAATTGCAAAAAAGCTCCACAACCACACACACACACATACACCATCCGACACATACACACTTACTTTCGTACTCGGCGAGCATAAATTCGTCCATACCACACACTGGCTGGCAGCGATCCAAAAGGCCACCGTCTCCCGTCGCTCCGCAGCATAAGGCGCCGCATAAGCATAAAAAGCCCGAGAAAAACAACCGATGATTTCGAAAAGAGATCCAGTTTTGCCTCCCCCTTCAGCCACCGTGCCACAGCAACCGGTCGCCACCCGCACGGCAGCCTCCGACACCCCGAGTACACGTCTTGTCTGCGAGGGCATCCAGAGGTTTCCAGTTTTTCGAAAAACTTTGCCGGGCTTCTTCGCCGCTCGGGAGTTCGCTTGGTTGCTTTTCTGGACGCCGATAACATTCACCCGTGCGTGGACTTCATTTGCAATCGCTGCTAGGGTCCAGTTTCTTTGGAGTTTTTAATGTGGCGATTAAATGGAGATCGATTTAAATAATAATTTTTACTTATCCACTTAAGTAGGCGACCTCTGGAAAACGTTCGTCGTCTCACCTCAACTCGCTCACTTTATCTTGGTGAAATATGTTGCCAAGTAAGATAAAAATAATCCAGTTCGTATGAAGGGAGAGAGGTTTGGTTCAAAACATTTTCCCACAAGAACCCCCTTGCCGAGTGAGGATTGGAAACTATTTCGTTTTCCATCTCATCTGCAAAACCGTGGACCAAGAACGCAGTTCGAGTGAAACGAAAGACTTCGCGCAAGAATGTCCAACACCCAATGTGGTCATCTTTTACGATCCCTCACGGGAGGAAGACATTCTTTCGCAGTCAAATGTGCCCTTCCTTTCCCGGTTTCGAGGGACCGTTCCCGTATTTTCGCAGTTTCCTCGCGAAAGAACACTCTAGAGCGATCCGAAGGACCGGTTCTTGGCACTTCGTGGTTCCCTGGGTCTCGCATATTCTGTGCGTTTACGAGTTTTACAGGATTGAGGCATGAAAGGAGAATTAAAAGAGCGCGATATGCAAGGCTATCTCGTATGGGGACAGTTTTTTGGCTGCACGCCGAACCGCGGAACCATTTCACAATCAGCCGAAATAGTTCCAGTGCCAAAAACAAAACCCCCCAGGAGTTGGAAAGAAAACCCGCTCCACTCTTGGACACAAAGCCTTCCGGTGCGGGAAGGCAATTCAAGAAGTTAGCCAAACCGAGGGTGATCCAAGCTGTGGAACTAGGGCAAGTAGAACCCGCTAGATTTTGGGAAAGCGGCCACTTCCCGGAAGATGAGCCCCGACATAATAAACAAGCGAAACCCGTGAGCAAACTAACGAGCACCCCTTTTTTACGAGGGGTTTTCTGTTTTTGTTTTCCACAATCCAGCTGAGTACATGCGTTATGGCAAAGGAAAAATCCACACACGTGGCCATAAAACGCTAAAGCACAAATGCTATCCACAATTAAGGTAGCAAAAAAAAATGCTTCAACCTCACTCGGAACCGTCCAGAAAAGTGACCTGTTGTTTTTAAGAAGCATCGTTTATGGACGCACCTTGTGTTGTGAAGATGTCTTTCGTCTCGTTACTTCTACGGAGAGTTCCTTTTCTGCTTTTTTGCTTTCATAAAATTTCACAAGAAAACCTGTCGCACGAAAAGCGGTTCAATGCCACGCCAAGTGAGTCAATGTTGGCGTTCTGCCGGGGGAGAGATTAGTTCGCCGGACGGACGCCGCCAAGTTCATTTGCATATAAACACTCACACACTCGTAGCACTTTTATGCTTCATCCTGCTGGGGCGAGTTATTTTCGCTCTTTTCCATCTTTCTCCTCCCTGTCCGTGTCCAAAGGGTGGAGGAGGGAGGGGGAGTTGATGAACACGAGAAGATATCAAAACCGAGCCGGACGACGAACCTGCTCCTGATGACCCGTCGGCGACCTTTCCATGGCTTCCAATTTAAGACGGTTTTGCTTCTTATCTCCAAGGTAAGCTTTTCGCCAAACGAACGCCATCCACTTGACGGAGGTTTTATTTATCCTAGTAAAAGGATGCCATATCATCCGGAGACTCTAAATTAGCGTCCGAAGGCTATAATCTTCATTCATAAGACTTAAGTCACCGCTTGCGTGAGCCGTTCCGAATCGAATCGGCGCTCTCTGCGGTTTCTGCGAATTGAAAATGTGTGTTCGCTAAAAATCGCTTACCGCACAACAGATCGCGATCGACATCGGGAAAACATACGGTAGTTCGGTGGCATTAACCGTCTTCCGTACCGTTAGCGCGTTCGGTGGCATAACAGAAGTAATCGAAGACGCGTCTGGGCGGTTTAGAGTCGGGCCAGATCAACCTTAAAAAGTGTTTTGGCTACTTTCTACCGCGCTGCAAAAGCTATCAAACAACTATCAAACGGTCGACGACGAAACAATATCATCCGTTCCGCACATGTGACCGGTTCCGGCAAGATGTGACGGAAGAGAAGCGGAAGGAGTCCCAATTGAGGTGTTTTTAATTTTTCCCCCTTTCAAAGAGCGTGTTGACGGGGGTTTTTCCTCACGGAAAATGACTTTTTTTATCACACCCCGCCCCGGTCGCACACTTTTCTTCACTTTCGCGCATTCGTCAGGCTTGTCTCCAGGCACTTCATGTATGTATAAAACTTCTTTTTTCCTCCTTCTTCTTCATTTACCCCAATTCACACATTACCTTGTCGGGGTGCGAAACTTAATTTAATTACCATTTTATTCGATTACGCACCCGTTCGCGATTGACGGTTGATTTTCGTTGGACAAAGAAAGCGCGACTTGAACGCCACGGTAGAAGCGAAACCTTTTTTCCTCCCCTTCTGTACGAAATTCATTAAATAGAGTCACCCTTTCGGAGGGAAAAAACAACTCACGCACGCACATACGGAAGCCCAATTGTCTATGAGCACCTCTTGGTGATGATTTTCTCACTTTTGTTTGCGACGAAAATTTTCGGAAAAGCCTCATCAGGGGATGGCGCTCGGGTCGCACGGGTGGATGTGCAAATGAGCCAAACGAGTGCGGGTGAAAGTGTGGAAAATTCAATTAGGATCGCTCCCCTTCCCGGGGGGTGCCCTTTTTTCGCGTTTGATCATCGTATCCGTGATTTTAATCTTACGCGCATGCGAAAGAAGTTGCCATTTCCACCGAAAGATTGTGATCGGCGTCCGACAATTAGAGAAAGGGGGGCTCAGCGGCCAAATTAAATCGTGTCGAGCTGGAAAAACCCCCCCGGTGGGGGAAATCTTTCCACTTCCCTTTATTCCGTTCGATCATCACCACCCACCTGCGCTTCCCAAGGAAATGTCAAACCGTCAAAAGTCGGTTGTCACACGCGAACTTGCATCAAAGAGAGCGGGAAAAGCGGACCCATTTCCGCGAAAGAAAAACTTATTGCACCATTGTTAGCTCTTGGAAGCATTGAGAACCGTCGAAGCCGATGGAAACTCACGGTAGCAACTTTTCCGTACCAGTTTTCCCGTCCGCAATTGAAAAGTGGGTTAATGGTTTGTCGTTCTCGTTGGATCTTCGGGTACTTTTCGCCGAATCGAATTTTGTTTTCGCTACCGTACAATTAACTGCGTCTGCACGACAAGGTGAACGACTTTGGCCAACAATTAACCGAGGACGAGGACAAAATCCGTGCAATGGATAGATAAAACATCTCTGCTGCCATTCGACCACCGATGGTGAAATCTTCGAATGCCTGAAGTCGATTGCGATCAGTTGATAAACAAAAAAAAGCCTCAGAGAACTATTTTCCCTACCGCCCGGTCGCGTTGAGTTCTTCAACATATTCGAAAGGACCTTTCGTGTCGCATTCAGCCCACCTTTTAATGCTGCCGGAGTGCATGTGCGCGATAAAATCGATTATGTTTCAATGCCATAACCGAAGCAAAAGCGCGGAGAGCAAGAAATAAAAGGTAACAAACAACGACGCACCAGACGCTTGCCTCCTCCGAAAGGGCTTAACCTTTTCATTTTCACATTGTCGCCGCCATTTGGCTGCAACGTGCGCGTCCACCCCTCGCGCCTGACCGTCGCATGGCAATGGGCGCTTTTGATTTCGCACCGCCTTTAATTAACCTCCGCGACGAACCGACGACAAGCTCTCGAGCCCCCCATTCTCGAAAATCCCGTCCACGGCAAACGATCCGGACCGGGCGACCAGGCGGTGACAATTAATCAAAGAGTTAAATGCGCCGAAAAGCCGCGCAACGATTGAGTTGAGGCTGCGAAATGGGGCTCACATTCAGGGTGCGGCACCGTGTGGAAGAGGAGATTTGCATATAAATATATACACGCACAGCGGTTTCATAGCGTCCAGCCAGCGCGCTCGTAAAGTGATTTGTTTGCCGTGATTCGTTTACAAAAGGTGCTAATGGGCCAAACGTGCTGTTCACCTGATTTCCACCTTGCGTGCTCATCAGTGAACCCTTGGGGTGATGCTGTGAGGCCGATGGCATCAATCGCAGGCTCAAAAGATTGATAAATTTTTCTAATTTATCCCCTTTTGTGAACTAAAAACGCATGTCACAATATAAAACGCATATATATTTTCAAACCTATATGAAGTGTGTGCAAGGAGTGACGAAGTCTCCCTACACATAAATTAAATTGTCTTATGCTTGATGACCCTAAAACTACCTTATTGTGTATAATGTCATCTTAGTATAACACCATCTCAATACCCAATTAACAGCTTAACTAACATAACTCTTCTTTTGTTGTTACATTGTTAGAGTTCTTGTTTTTTTAATTTTAGTTTAAATTAGGAGATAGCGGAATTTGGGGCAAGTGTACAACCTGGCATTTTTTTACTCAAAATGTAATTAAAAGATCAAATGTAGTATACAGAAAGTTAACCCCTATTACTAGATATAGTGTATCGAGTTTCATGCAGAATAGTCCACTTTTCACATTTTTGTCATATATTTTATGCTAAGCATCGAAACGGAGTGTAATCTTATAATATTTCCATCAAATTAAATAAGCTGTCAGATCATATTGAAACAAAAACCGGGAAAGTATGAGTCACTTGGCAAAGTTGAGTAAAAGAGAAAGTAGTTTGAGGGGTCAGCCAAAAATATTATGAATTTTTCACGGAAAAGTTTGAGTTTGAAATCCTACACGATTTTCATCCATTTTTGAAACAATTATGAAAACTTGTTTGAGGTTTGTATTTCTCAAACTCAACGACAATTGAAAAAATATGTGTGAAAATGAACTAAAAACAAAGCCGGTGTTTAACGAACAGATTTCAATGAGTTATAGAACGAATCGCTTAAGATGGTACACATGCCCCAAATTACACTATATATTACTTTTATTGCTGCTAGTTGTCTCGACCGATGCTCTCGCTCTCATCATCATAGTTATCATGATTCATCAAACTACTATTGAATTGTTTTATAATTTAGAAAATTTTAAAACTCCAACAAGTTTCAAGTCCATGTAATATTTAGTTAAGATTTCTTTTAAACTGTTTACATTTTATCCCTCGTTATTGCTGAGCAAAAATTTTTCTGCAATATTTTTCCATAAATAATAAATTTTCATCACACTAATTTTCGTCAATAACACGACTCACACTTTTTGAAGTCGACGACATTAAAACTGAATGTGGTAGACATTAAAAGTACGGTGAATCTTTATTCAAAAGTTAAGCAAAGTGGACCACTTTATGCACTCTTGTTAACCGCATTGGAAATTGTGAATACAATAAAATTAGTGCAATAAATGATTCAATTCATACGAACTACACTCATTCACCTTCAAGGGTTATATTCTAACACACCGATAGTGCTCCCTAGTTTGCATAATATCTACTTTCCGTCACCATTGTTCTTGCCGCTGCGGAAAACATCTAATCCGTCAATTTGGATTTGATGATGGGGTTGACATTTTTTTCCAACTCGTCGGTAGATTTCCCGATCGCTTCCGCGTACTAAAGGTTATCGCAGCAATATCGCTTCGCGGTGCGTCTTACAATGTTCTGCTACTGATTCAACACTTTCCAAGACAACGTATGTGCCACCGCATCAATCGGACGCCTGGCAACCCATGAAGGGAACCCGTGTGTGAGTGCAATGTTGCACCTTATTAGCATACTCATTACGCCCGACCATGATTAGGAGCAATAAATTTGTGACGAATAGACGGAGCGGGCTGCTGCTGCAACTGTCGGTTGAAAGTTGCACTCCGGCGTGTGTCACCGCGTATGAAAGAGCGGTCGGATAGTTTCTCGCTATCCATCAATCCATCCATCCCGTCGCCGTCGATATGCAAATCACCCGTTTGTGCTTGGCACCGCACCAACTTATATTCGGAGACTTCGTTTGAGGTGGAAATAGTGATCGCAGAAGGCGCTGGCAGGATGTAGAAAGGGGAAAATCCATCGTTTGCCACGGCGCCACAAATTATTGACTGCTCGGATGGAGCGGCCTGAAATCACTCGCTTTTTGATGTTGTTTGAGTAATTGACGAGGTAATTTGCTCCGACGGACGGGCGTGACCATTGGCAGGGCTGTCAATTGACTGGCGAAAGGCTTGATACAGTGTGTGTAAAAACATGACAGTGATATGTGTTACTTTTAGAGAGGCTGTGGAAAATCTGTAGTTCAATAATAGTTGAAATAAGTAAACAACTAAAACTTCAAAAATAATATTTTTGTTTTGAACCATCAAACACAAGCCAAACTTAATTCTGCTGAAGTCACATCGATCGATAATGTGTGGGATAAACATCTACAGCCTGGCCGTAACACGAAGCCTAACAATCCTCACAATCTGTCCGCAGGCATCGCGGCATCCGGGAAAACCAGCAAATCACATCAAAATAGGGAGAAAGCAAAAAAGGCGGCACGAACAAATATCCCTTCCGGATGATTTTTCATGGCTGCTGCAGGGCATATTGTACTCACTCCACGCTTAATTAAGCATTCAGAGGGCGTGTGACTCATATTTTTCACAGAATGATATTTTCTCCGCTAGGGGAAAACTGCGGCACATTTTATTATCTGGGGCGCAGGATAGGATCTTAACCGAATTTCTGTTAGAAGCAATCTTTTTGTCGGGTTTCAGGAGTTGCAAGATTGTTTTCTTTTCAGCTTTAATATTTTAAAGAATTTAACTCAGAGAGGTTCCATTGCAATAACTTTAAATTCGTTTGCTAGGCATTTGCATTCTGTAATGTGTGTGATTTCTTTTACTTCTTTGGAAACACTTTCGTTGAACAATTCTTTTGGCTAGATGGAAAATGAATATGCTAAAAATTTGGTGCTTACCAGTTGTGGAGTTTTAGGTTTATATTTTCTCCCAAACCACTTCATGAATGGAACAACCTGATACGGGCATGCACATCCGGAAGGTGTGACTTTACGTACCCAGCTGTTTTTCGATGATAATTTTTCGATTTACTATTCCACTGCCACACTCTGTCGTTATGAATGAACGTGCATTGCGAAGGATGGTTTGCCAGTTGCTTTGGCAGTTCTTTTTCCGTTTTTCCTCACTTTGATTGCCACTATCGCTAGCTCGGAATATTAACGATCTAACGTGGTTAGCATACCGAAACGGCACTCAAACTTTGCGCGCATAGATATCAATTAGGGACTAAACCGATAAAGACGGCGAATAATCCACACTCGAACGCCATTCGAACGGTTTCCGATTTCCGCCGGAACGTTTCCGAACGAATTCGAAGTGGCCGAAAAGTGTTACAATGTTTGTGTTTCAGCTGACATTGTAAACACGCGCACATTGCCTATTGTAATCGATTGTACCGAAGAAAAGTGCTCACCGAAAAGAAAACCGGCGCCGACCTCGCCGGCCCCAATCGGTTATGCATCGGTTCTGAAATCATAATTGCATTATCTTCTTCCTGTTCACGCTTTCCTTCGCGTGCGGCATTCGTTATGCAGCATCCATATTCGTTTGCACATTGGTCTTTTGCATTCGCGTTCACGCCCGGCACACGCTTCGGCCTCGGATGAGCATATGTTTCCCCGGTCCAAGCCGCAAACGAGCTCCGCAAACGATCCACAAACGGTTCACCTATTGGATAACTACATAAATAGTGCTCGGATCGGTATCACCCCCGAGGTGGATCGAGGCTCACATTCTCATACGTGTCGGTTGCGCAGGGAAGAAAGCCAGCCAAGATTTGTTAAAGCGGCTCGAATGCACCGTGCAGCGATGATCGATGTTTTATTAAGCCAGGAAACGAAGAAGGGCTAGGAAAAGAAGACAAAAACCAGATGCACTTACGACCCCCCCCCCCTCTCCTCCCCTCCGTCCCGCTGTCACCCAAGGAAAGGTTCATTCATTCATGCATGTGAAACCCTTGGGGCTATTCCTTCATCGACACAAGACCGCAGTCGGAGCCAAAACATGCTAATGAGAAAGGCATTCCCTGGGAGGCCGAAAGTCTGCGAGCCAACAATGGCCAACCTTCACAATCGAAATGTATGCCGGACCGGACCTTCTTCGCGGGGTTATGTAGAGCGGAAAAACTCCGTAACACACTCCAGGTTCATCCCTTTCTGTTCTTCTCTTGGTGGAACTCGGACCGAATCGGGTCAACTGAATGACACTCGAAGGCTCTTGGAAACTGTTGGGGGTAAACTAGTTTTTCCCAATCACCGTGGAAAGAGAAAGCAGTCCAACTTATTAGTAATCCAAGATAGGGACAAACTTTGACCATGGTCCGTTATATTGAAAGTAAATTAATAAACTATTTTCAACTTCTTTGGAACTGTTTTCAACAATCACACAATGTTTTAAATATTTGGTAATTTTGACCAAAATTTAAGTGTTTGTTCTACTATAAATAAGGATATGTATAAGCCGATATTTGATAGGGATTTAAACTGTTAAGATAACCACCTTCAGGAGAAGCTTCATCTTCTTTTTATTGGAAGAAGAACTGAGCAACGAAAATCCAAAATATGTTTTATGAATATGAGAGCATTTGTATCAGAAAATTAAATTTTCTGAAATCTGATTTATTCCACATTCGATCTAGTTTCATTTTACCATTTTTATATGAATTTGTTAGAACAATGTTGGATTAATTGCTAGCAACTTTGCTAAAGCTTATATTTAATTTTAAACAAAAGGAATCTCGGTTTTGACGATTCCTTTTCTTTTGTTAATTGATTGTTGCTACTCAAATTAAAAGACTTTTTAATCGTGCAATTAAGAACTGATATTTATCTTGCGATTACGTTCAATTCCAATCACTTCGATGGCCTCTCGTTTTGTACCTCAGCCACTCGACCTCCACGCGGAATTTATAGATTTCCAGAATTGTGCCAGGTAATAGGATTTCCAGGCTTATGACTTTGCAAATGCGTCACGCCGTCGCCTGGCATTGGTTTCGTCATCCGATTCCGCCGCTAATTTGCGCCAAGAGCAAACATGTTTACGCCGCTCACTCGGTTCTCGGTATGATAGCGGCATCGGTTGCGTGCGACACCGATGGCTCACCTGCGATGACCTTACCCGATCGCCGCGCCAGTAAAGGAAAGCGGCATCCCGTGAGATTTATCGATCGTGCCGGTTCGTCGTCCAACCGCCCGGCGAAGTCTCCTAGCGACAGCGATCGAGCGGGTAATCCCGTTCAATGCTGCACACCAGCATTCGGTGGCAATATTTCAAAAGATAGTGAGAGTACCTCCTCTCCTACTTCTTCTAATTTTTCCTCCTCCTCCTCCAAACGACTCCCGGTTCGCAGAAGAAGAGACTCTCGACGGGTTGACGGGTAATAATTGCGCGCGCGATGGCGGGACTTTCATCCGAGACGAACCCACGAGCGGCGACCGCCTGGACGCAATAGAAATCTAGGAAAATCGCTCGCACGGAAGAAAATATTCACCTCTCGTATGCGTTCTCCTCGTCAATCTCCTCCCAACCCTACGTTGCACTGCACTTTTTCTCCTAAAGCCGATGATGATGAGACAAGCGAATGCGCAAGTCACCCAGGTTTGGCCCGAGGACTTTTGCGCGAGCACAAAGTACATTCCCGCCTCCCCTCCCCCTCCCGACAAGGGGTTCCCTCCCCGCGTGCCGGGGCATAATTGGTAAGAAAACATTGCATTTTTATGTCTCAACCTGCGCCAGCATGAGAAACTGTCATCTGCGCCATGTTCGTGTGTCGTTTTTCTCCTCTTCTGACAGCATTTTTATTATGTCGTACCCTTGCCCACCACCACCACCGCCGCTTGGTGGGCCGTTTTTGTAGCTTGTTTTCCGTTTTTGCTTTGCTTATCAAACGCATCGTCATCAGTTTTCGTCCTCCCCTTTTTTGCAACGGCTTGCGGCCGGTGGGTGTCCGGTTTGGTAAACGAAGAAAAACTCCCGCCCGCCAAGGGACGACCCCCGACTGTGACACACACACACACAAACACACACACTAAAAACAAATGTCAGGTGGATGCACCATCTCGTGCGCAGAGCGTCGTCCCTTGCGCGATAAATCAATTTCAGCAGCGATTTCTTTGCGCACAACCATAATGGCAATTTGTTTGTGCAACGACCAGAATGCAAACCGACCTGAGGGAAGCGCCCGAGGAACCGGCAATGTCATTGACATTGTTTCGCCTCGGCAAACCGAAGAAATTGTGCTTCGTTCTTGTGTGGAAGAAACGTGTCATGCAATAATCTATCTATCTTCTATATATATATAAAATTCTTGTGTCACGGTGTTAGTGTTTAAACTCCTCCTAAACGGCAAAACCATTTTTTATCAAACTTCGTACACATGTTCCTTAGGCATGAGAATAGGGTTTTAACTACATTGCACGGCTGAAAACTACGTACTTTTTAGTAGTTAACGATTCCCTATCTTAAGTACGATATATTGTTGTTTGTTTATATTCAGCAATGGAATATTCACCACTTACCATTTTCCATTTCACCTATTATTGCCAACATCTAATCTTACAATAATATCGCATTAGCCGTTGGAGCTGCAGCCACTATATTGATTGGAAGAATATCATATTATTCAGTACCTATGCTGCCTTTGAATATTCAATACAGCCCAGAGACCGTGTGTAACATAAAAACCTCAATCGCCCATGGTGTAGGTCATAAAACAGTGCAACTATTGCCTGTTATCAACACCGTTATGGTGAAATTTCCATCAACTTCACTTACGCTTAAATATGCGTGTGTAAAAGCTACAGAATCTAGCATCTTTCATATTCACCAAAGACTTAGATACTGCATGCATAAAACTGCTAACAGTATTCTGTTCTTTCGATTCAACATAATAGATTGAATTTTTCATGGAAGAGTTATCCAAGCAGCAATAATTGAAATGATTTGATATTATTTATTTTAATCAATCCGGTTTGAGGTTCCAACGAAGCTGTAGCTTTTTAAAATATAGCTCTAAAATCAAATATTTTCAACAATACAGCCTTTTTCTATGGATAGAGCAATCCTAAACGCGTTGATCGCCTATGTAAACTTCGGTCTTCGATCTTGCAACCTGAATATGCTATCCTGAATCCCATTATCGTTCTTTTAAACTTCGTTGCTTATTCTTTCAACTTGAATACACGATCCTTAAACTTCATTAACGTCTTGTCAGATTGGAGGCCGGTTTGTTTTGGTTTTCATCGATGTATATTGTGTACACTTCATATATAGTCACCCATTTGAAAAAGTACGTTACTGTTCACAAATAACACACGCGCTGTGAAACCAAAGATTAATCAATTCTATTCAATATCTGTAATGGAAATGGAATAATGTTTGATTACTAGCGAAAAAACAATCATAGGAGGGACGGTAGTAACGTAAATGCAAGATTTATTCTTACCAATCTAGTAAGCTTTGATGTGTTGTGGTAAAGGTTGCAAGTGAGGATTTTAGATTCGGTGATGAACAAGCTCGGCGAAAGAGAAACAGGATCTATTTGTCCACTGTGGAGCAGTTGGCCTCTTCTGCTCTTTGAAGCTGGATAGGTAGTGCTGGCGTTGGAGATACTGACCCGCTGTGTGCATATGTGATAACAAGCATGGAACAGGCTCAAGACGGCACCTGATGAAATGAACGATACATTCGTCAAACCTACCGTTTTCTGAATCAGAATCAAGCAAGCAGATCATTATGAAGTAAACACCATTGCACCACCAAAGGTAGTTCGGGCCGTCATTGTTCGAAGACGAGTCCAAGAAAGCTCACCGCCAAGAGCTCGCAAAACCATCATGAGGAGCACATCGGTTTGATTTCGTTTCAATTTATGAAGCAGTACAACCAACACTGAAATGTTGCATACTAGACAAATAATCTTCCACGATCTAGATTCAAAACGTTTTCGGAGGAACGGTGCATCTTTAACAATTCTAATGTATTGTTTACTTGTTCCATTACATGTTGTATTCTGTCTCTGGCATGCGATTGAACAAACACCGTTGTTTATTGCTATTAGCTTTTTATTTTGTTTTTATGTGATACTCAATGTTGTAATGAGCCAAGTTGAATTAAACGCAACTGTAAGATTGAACTTAGCTTTAGTCGTAAATTTGTTCTTCTCTAAGGCATCGAGTAATATATTGCTGCATGTTATTAACATATCCTTCGCAGTCTTCTCTCGTTATACGCTGTCTAACGTTTTCTACAGCCTCGATCAAGCCAGCTTCGTTTTGCATATTAGCTCTTCTCACAAAATTTTTCCAATTACTAAACAAATTTTCGATTGTATTGAGAAATGGAGAGTACGCGGGTAAATACATGACTTGGTCACTTTCTTCAATTGCCTCTCGTACTTCCATCGAACGATGAAAAGCTACGTTATCCATAACCATCACCGATCTTGTGATGTTTTCGTTTCTTTATTTTTCATTATCCTGACATTCTATTGAGTAACGGATCTAGTTGGGTAAACGTGCAATGATCTTCAAACCGATATTCACAGGCAACGGGAAATGTTAACATTTAGATCCATCATTCTAGGCTTCGCGTTTGGTACGAATACACTTGTTACGATTTCAGAATTTAAAAGCATGAGATTTAAGATTCGATCAATGATGTCATAAATTGAAACGAAATCAAACCGATGTGCTCCTCATGATGGTTTTGCGAGCTCTTGGCGGTGAGCTTTCTTGGACTCGTCTTCGAACAATGACGGCCCGAACTACCTTTGGTGGTGCAATGGTGTTTACTTCATAATGATCTGCTTGCTTGATTCTGATTCAGAAAACGGTAGGTTTGACGAATGTATCGTTCATTTCATCAGGTGCCGTCTTGAGCCTGTTCCATGCTTGTTATCACATATGCACACAGCGGGTCAGTATCTCCAACGCCAGCACTACCTATCCAGCTTCAAAGAGCAGAAGAGGCCAACTGCTCCACAGTGGACAAATAGATCCTGTTTCTCTTTCGCCGAGCTTGTTCATCACCGAATCTAAAATCCTCACTTGCAACCTTTACCACAACACATCAAAGCTTACTAGATTGGTAAGAATAAATCTTGCATTTACGTTACTACCGTCCCTCCTATGATTGTTTTTTCGCTAGTAATCAAACATTATTCCATTTCCATTACAGATATTGAATAGAATTGATTAATCTTTGGTTTCACAGCGCGTGTGTTATTTGTGAACAGTAACGTCTTTTTCAAATGGGTGACTATATATGAAGTGTACACAATATACATCGATGAAAACCAAAACAAACCGGCCTCCAATCTGACAAGACGTTAATGAAGTTTAAGGATCGTGTATTCAAGTTGAAAGAATAAGCAACGAAGTTTAAAAGAACGATAATGGGATTCAGGATAGCATATTCAGGTTGCAAGATCGAAGACCGGAGTTTACATAGGCGATCAACGCGTTTAGGATTGCTCTATCCATAGAAAAAGGCTGTAAGCACCATAAGAAAGAAAACAATTTTTACCGAGGAGGCTAGTATTTTATGAATGTTTTCACAACAACGTTGTGAAAAATATGTGGATTTGGAAATGTTTCTTCCGTGTGTCATGAGAATTAGATTACTTAAAGTGGAACACCTCACGTCGCCAAGAGTGACTTGGTTTCTTTCCATAATTCAATGTTAAGTAAAACGAGCTACCGGTTACTATAAAGTGTATTTGAACTGAATTTCATTTCCAATTTGAATCACAAAATTTACTACCAAAAGCACTCACCAAACGATTAAGCGTAACTTAACTGTTGAATTAATTTTATGAAAGAGACGCCACACGCATCTGTTGAAGGGGTCAATAAATCAGAGCCAGTTTTCCATGCCGTCAGCCGCAGGTCGGCTTTCTCCGTTTGCTAATGGCCGCCGCAACGCATCATCGCCACCCCCCCGACGAAAGGGTTGGACCGGACCTCCCACCCGGGTGATAAAATAAACGCGTGGAAAATTTCGATACCTTTTATTAGTGCGTCGCATTAGTGAGTGTGTCCCGAAAAGGGAGGAGGTCTTCTAGGAGTCTTCCATCCAGAAGATCCCCGCGCAGATCCCCGACCGCAAATTGGGTAAACAGTTGGGCCGCCCTGGGTGAAAGCCTCATCCCCTCTCCCATCTCGAGGTGCATCGTAAATCTTGCCACCATTTCGGAACCGCTTCATGCCGCCAATCGGGTGGCACAGTGGCTATGGTTAGTGTTTCCTTGAAAAAAAAGACAAATTAAGGCATCGTTCGCCACCGTATGGTCTACGGCTAATTTTAACGGGGAAGATTTATCACCCGCCCTGGTTAGCTCGATTCGCCCGCGGGCTATCGGACCTCCCTTGAGCGCGAAACTGGAGCGGAAGCTGTTGGACACAGCGCTGGAGAGTTCGTTACAGTGGCCTCCAATGGCTTCCTTGGTGGACAATTGCCTGTCAAATGTGTTTGCATAATGTAACACTGGAAACAATCTGGAGCACCGTTCCAGTGCGTGGGAGCAATCGGTGGTCTTTACTCCCAATTGATCCAATTGATCATGATCATACACGCCTTTGCGTAAGAAAAAAAGGTAAAACAACGCACACACACCCTCTATTTCACAATAACACACCATGCACCGTGGATTAGTTTATCCCGAGTGAAGTAAGAAACGCTTTGTCAGGGGTTTTCGAAATAAGTTTTTAATCTTATAGTTCACGCTTAACGGCGTTTCCTTCACACGCTCCATGTATCGGCAATTACTGATGGTGGACAACAAACCCGAAACAGCGGCCCTCCGACTAGAGGACGCAGCATTATGATACATGCTGTCCACAAACCGCACACCACCACCATCTCTTTTCCGCCACGTGCAAAATTGACGGCGTGTTGTTAGGCCGCGTCACTCCCAAAGCACTCTCTCTCCCATTGCCGGGTATTGTTTTCCACCGCGGATCGTTTCGGCGTGCCTTCTTTTTTTGCGCATTTCGAGACCTTGCTCCTTCCCCTTGCCACACCCTTGGACCCTTGGAAACCTTTCGAAAAATCCCGCAGAAGCCTATAATCTCTTTGGGGAACCTTTGATCGAGTGTGCGAGAAGCCTCCGTGTGGCCACTACATCTTTAGAGTTCGACGGGCTGATTGAAAGCTGTTTAACGCGTAGCGTAGAGTCTCAAAACCGAGCACCGAGTTCGGAAGGGGTTGGCTAGCCTTTACTATCTCGGTGTCTCGAAAAGTGTCAGGTCACTAATTTACTTCACCTCAGCTTGACGAACGGTGAGCCAAGGCGCATTATGACGGAGCGCGATGGCTGGCGTCAATGGCGTCGCGCAGGCTCCTTGACAATAATGCGTCAAAGCGCGCCCGGCAGAAGCACGACGGTATCCTTGACACGATTGCCCCGGATCTTGCCGACCCGTGCGACAAGCAGTCGAAAGGTGAAACTGGGATCTTTTTTTCCCAACAAAATAATCAGTAATGGACTCCAGCATCAACACTCTCATTGAAATCATAATGCATCTCAGTGGAGAAGAGCTGCTCTTATTGGTGAAGAGAGAGATGAATCTTTTAGACACAACTTCCGAGTCAAGTGAAACACTCCAAATAGTGTTATTTTACAGACAAAATATAATATATTTTTAGTCCCTCGGAAAGAAACTTTCTGAAAATTTCCTTTCAACCATCAGCAATGTTTGAGTTTCCGATTACAATCTTTATTCTTGCTAAGCTCATTTTAATTAAGCTACCAACTACACAAGTTATTATTAGAAAGTCTACACAAATCTTTTGCAAGCATACAACATCATTTAGAGTATATCAGGAGTTTCTTATAAGCTATCTTTTAGATAGGATAAGCCAAGTCTAAGAAAATCTTTAAACAAACCAAAAACTTCAACTTAAAAATATAAGTAGAAATTCAAAAAAAGTATACAAATTCATTACAAAAGTAATACAGTTTCATTAATTAAGTTTCATAGCTAATAGTTGTACAGCACAGAGATTAATCGGCTTTGCGCGTTAACAAACCCACAGTTCACAATGTTCAACTCAACCAGAGGAGGAATTATCCAACAACTACATTTGATTAGAACATGTTTTAATATGCATAATTAGCAACTGAACTACCGTGTGACATAAAAATCGTAAAAGTATATAAAATAGTCACGGATAATTGAGAGCCAAGTTTATTTGGCTTCAAACCAAATTAATTGTAAAGAAGCCAAGCAAAAAAAAAAACAGAATTTGCAAAAGCCTGAAAATCCACGCGAAAATATTACTTTTTCTGTAACTTTTTTTCGTTTCCTGTAAACGTTAACTATTCCTAAGCCGGTGCAAATGAAAGCGCAAGGAATATTGGTTTGTGTGTTTAAAGTAAAAAAACTGCACAGAGGTAATTTGTTCACTGATATCTTGTCAAAAAACATTGTAAATCTTCACAAATAACGAATATTCCATACGGTAGAACAAAATACCAAATGTGCAAATCTTTGAAAAAACTTATTTTTCGCTCGTCGACCGAAAAATAGATTTTCGCTTGCTTTGACAGTTGACTGGTCGTTGTTTCCCTTAATCTCAAATAAAACCAAGCAACAAACAGGGTTAATCAACTGTAACTATAGATTACATGTGAAACCTCCATAAAGATTGAAAGGTAACAGATTAAAGATTGTAGCTGTAAAACCAGAATAAGTTTGAGACACAATCATTCTAGGAACTGCTAATAGCTGTCAAACGTCACAGAAACAGGATTTTCAAGAGAGCTTGCGTTCTTCGACTAGTACTGCTTTGCCCTTCTCTACTAGTTTCGTTAGTTTCGCAATTTTGATTCCGTTACTTTCCAAGTATCCCGAACGATTTGTGCGCGCTTTTACTTCGATCATTATCATCGATCATCGCTTTTCGGTTTTTATTTCCTTTCCACCCGCTGCGATCCGTGGTTTTGCTGATTGCGAAGACGTCACGATAATTAATCGAGTTAAAACGCCATCGCACGCGGGAGGAAAGCCATCATCCCGTCCCTTCCTGTCCGCCGGTGATTATCGTCATCAGCGCGAGCTCCGTTTGCGTAACGATCGGCCCATTTCGGGACACCCCTGTATGAGGTCCCCGTCACCAAGGGCTGTGCGTTGTGCGAAATTTCTCAATTCGCGATTAGCGCGAAATCGTTTAATCGGTTGTCGTCGAATCGACAGTCGAATTTGGAAAGAGTCGGTGAGCTTACGTGTTCCGTTCCGTAAAAAAAAGGGAAGGCGCTTTTCCAGCCTCCAAAGCCGGAAGTGAGCGTGTGTCGTCGTGCTGCGTCACATACTTCACATTTCCTCTCCGCTGGCGATGATTTTCCGCCGCCGGTGACGCATTTCGTTTCGCCCCAAAGTGGGAGACCGTCGCTAAAACAACCCACAAACCTTTCGTTCGTTGCACAACGCCGGTTCGATTACCTCGGGTTCGGGCGCGGGAGTGGATGCGGTGCGCCTTTTCGCTAAGTGGTTTTAAGTTTATAGCTTCACATCCAACGAACCCACCCACAACCTGTCGCAATGTACGCCCCGGTCGACCTTTTTCTCCACTCCGAAGCAGATTGCAGTTTTGCAGGCAACCTCCGACAGTGTGCCACTTCTGCAGCATCTCCTCAACGCAACAGCAAAACTCCCTTTTTTCCGGAGCACCCCATTACCTTCTAAAACTTGAGCCGCATTGTTGCGACCGGTACGCCACGCGTGGAATGCATTTCATCTGAATTCCATCCAACATCAAAACCGAAGTCACCGCACGGTTTTGCGAACGCAATTGGGGCGTTTTGGAAGCACTTGCAGCGCAGGTCCGGCCTGGTAAAGTGCACTTACCCAACCCAATCACCGAGTGACCTGCCTCTCGGGACCTCTGACGGTTGGTTTTTCCTTTCACTACAAAGAGAGAGGGAGAGGGAGAGAGATGGAGCTGGAAAAAAGACACCGAAGCAACCTCCTTTGGAGAGGGTCATCTTCAGCTCACGGGAGCCATTCCATTCGGATCGGGTTTCTTTCCCGCCTTACACGTCATGTCTTTTGTTGATTTTGTTGTGAGCACCCTTCTCTTGCACCACTTCCCTCACCATGCCCCTTTTCCCACCCCCATTTAGCCCTCGACCGGTGGCCAATGCGGGTTAAATTGTAGCATCACAGTTCCATAATGCTCATTGCATGGGAGACGGAATCGAGACGGAAAGTAACGGGGCAAGTGAAGAGACAGAGGGAGAGAGAGAGAGCGAGAGGGAAAGAAAACACTAGAGACAAACGCCACGACGACGAGAAAACCGTCGGCCTGCGCTTGAAGAAAGCTGGGAAGAAAGCTGTAAATCGATCATAATCTTCCTCATAATCATCATTACGAAAGAAGGTTTCGCGTGTTTGTCGGGCCGCGTACGGTGTACAACAATAAACTCACCCACCCTCACCAGCCCTACCCCCCTCTCGTTGTTGTGCGTTGCGTCCTCTTCCCCTTTAGTGGGCAACATATGACCGAGAACAATCGATCCTCCGTGGCGAATCTCACGGTGAAGGCTTGGAATAATTCACGCTGGAACAGCAGCAACAACAAAACATCATATGGATCCTTCTCATCCAGATGTGTGTGTGTGCGTGCTCTATGAATGTGCCGCTGATTATGAGATTATTTTTTCCCGTTCGTTTTTTTTAAACCCCCGAACATATGTCTCACCCCTTAGCTTTTTTTGCGCATAGAAAAATGCTTCTTTTATGCATGGAAACATTCCAAATGGGGTCTATTTTATTTTTTGCTGGCGAGTGGACACCTTTGCGTGTCTGAATTCATCCATAATGTTCCGAAAATGGATCGATGGAATGATTAGTTTTTTTCGTGTGTCGTGATTGGATGCAGTGATGTTTTGCATCATCTTGTGATGCGATTATAACATTTTAAAATGGAATGCAAATAAAAAGGTGAACCGTAATGAAAACAAATTATGGTTAACTCTGCTGGTAAAATTGGTATGATATCAATGTGCGATATATTTCAACTGTATCGTTTTATTGCATGAGCTTTAGCTTAATAGTTTCGTAGGAAAACATCTACTTGACAAACATAATCGTGAGAATTTGACGAAAAACTAGTTAACTCAAGTGGAGAAACAACCAAACGTAGATTTCTTTCCAATCCCGCTCATCTATACTTATTAAAACGTTGACTGCCAATCATATTCGATTATATTGTTTATAAAATGTATTAAACATTAGATTTTTGACTCCCGAGCAACGATAAAGCCTCTCAAAGAACTAGTTTTTAATATTACTATAATTTTCATGATGCATTTTCATAAAGTTATGAGGCAAAAACTTTTTAGAATTAATGACAGATAGCTATCAAAATTGATAGCTATGGCAGTAAACGCGTTAATTGTTTGTTCCTTTTTGCAAACAATTATAAAGGATCAACATTTTTCATTGCTAAAGCAATTGCTTTACAAAATCAATCTGGATAGCAACAAATAGCGAACAGAGTGAATATAGCTGACGAAAGAATAACTATTTTCAAAAATTTAAAAATATAATATAGCCTATGTAGAATTCTTAAATAGGGGCTAGAATTTCTGGGATACATCCCAAAAAATTCTGCTCAGAATTATATTTTTCATCAAATTTGATTCGTATTGCTTTTCAGTAAATTCTAATAAACTTATTGATTAATCTATTTCAATTGTATGAATCAATTGTTTACACTTAGGTATTAAACTTTTCAAAAATAATGTTACAGATGAACATTCATGTTTGTACCTGCTTCTATTATGTGCGAAACATCATCTATAACATTTTCTACAATAATCACATATCAGTTCCATGTTATTACTTCTAGTTCTATGGAAATTTCCAAATTGCTACACTGGATCCTCTGTGCAATTTACCTTTTCAACAAAATGATGGATGTGAAATCATATTGCGCTATATTACGCACTAAACCTAGTGTTTACGGCCATCTCTACTCGGAAAATACTTCTCACCGGTTTCACGTGTACGAAATCTTATGTTTTATGACGTCAAAACATATTGCTTCCATTTACGGTTGCGTACAATTTAAACCGGCTGAGAAACATAAAACCTGTTTTCCCTTCCACCAAACCACTAATGCTTATGGTAATCAATATTAATTAGCCAATAATGCGTATATAAGTGAACAATAAATACACTTTTTTTTTTAGGAGCCCGTGTTCATTTTCCACGTTCCAGCTACCAAAACACTTGATGTTTTGCGGTGGCAAAGAAAGGAAACAAAACCTGCCGAAACAGAAACACAAGAAAAAACGCAGAGTAGGGAACTGTTCGTTAGAGGAAATCACCAACGAGACCGCAAACAAAAACCCTCCCATCATCCAACTAAATCGCGTGCCTTTTTTTTCACCGGTTTCCTTCCTCTCCGTGATCGGACCGCTCAATCAATCGATCGTTCCGGTCGGTCGGGGGGGGGTTGGGGAAACCAGGGGCACAGAGGCCACGTGGGGCGCGCAACACCAAATGGCATGGATTTGAATTGCTTGATGAGCCATTCGATTACCGCATTCAAACATGTGTGTATGTGAGCGGGTTTTTGTATGGACAAACCGCGAATGGAGCATACCTTTTCCGAAGATGTCTTACCCCTGAGGCCTTTTTGTGTGAGGGATGGGATGACGCGTTGTCTTTTCGGTTTTCTTAAGCTCGGCGCTACCCATTTGTTGTCGTTGTTGTTGTTGCTTCAGGTGCCAAAGTTATTGCGCCTTGGGACCGAATTTTGGGTGAATTTGGCGACGCAGCGAGGCGGGAATCAGAAAACCCTAATGAGGATATCGTTCCCTGGCGGGCCGCAAATCACAAACCCCCCCGGGCTTCGTTGCGGTGAGCAGAGGTGATGATACTAATTTAGACATCAATGTTGTGCGCTTATTTTTGGCGAAAGTTCACTTACACGCCGTACAGGCTCCCTAATTCGGCGAGTCGCCTCAGGAGTCTCTGTTGCGCCTGACGCGATCATGACGGATTATCCCGATGTGTGAGATTTTATTCATTCCACTTTATTACCCTCACGCTAGAGCCGAGGTTTACAGCTCACACCACCTATATTTAGCACTTAATCCTACAATTAAGGCGTTGGCGGGTAAGTTTAATAAGCCATTCCGCGTCCGGCCATATGCAGTGTCCAAATAGGCCGCGGCCCTCGATCGCAACTCGATTGCATCCAGCCACATTTGCATATGTTTTCCAGCGAAGAAAAAAGATAAATGAACCCACGCAAGACGAAAACTATCGCAAGATCTAGAAATGGACTTCACAACGCCAAAGTTAAAACATGTAACATTGTCGATTGAATGCAATCGACCTTTCTTCTTTGGGCATTGTTCGTCGGCGTCGAACGAAAAGCAGCGAGTTGCTAACCTGAAGGAAACACCTTCAAGTGGTGCTAAATACCAGCTCCGCGCGCGAACGTGGAAAACTTCTCGCACCGACTAAGGAGATTATAATTGATCTTTAATTAGATTTCACAGCTTTTCCCGCCCCCTTTCGTTCGATTCGGCTTCCTCCCGCGAGTGAATTGACCGAAAAAACGTGAGCATCTCAACAAAATTAAAAAAAAAACCCTACTGTTTCCTGTCACGCCACACGCAGCGAACCGCCGGTTGGTAATTTAAAGATTCAGGTCAACACTGCCACCCCTGAATGACCTTCTTACCGGTAGGAGAACTTATTGCTTAAGCAGGATGGCCACTTGTGGACCGTAAATAAGCCGCCTAAAATGACGCCCTCAATCGGATTCACCTTCAAGCGAACAGAACCACCAAAAATAAACTCTCACAAGTAGTGGACACTTTGGCGAGTGTGTGTGTCGGCAAAGAAGCTTAAAATGAATAGTCAGGTTGGTTAAAAAAAACCCCATTCCTGCCAACGTCGACGACCTTTCCCTTGCGGTTGCAATTTTGCCCTTTTCGCGAATGTCAAAAATAATAACCGCTTTCTACGGTCGCTTCTTCCATCGACGATCCATTCAATTTTTATGTCGATGTCGCCACGTTAAACAAATCGTCCGATTATACATAAATTCAATTTTCCCACACCGAGCTCGTTTTTTTGGGGGATGGGATTTTCACCCGTCGTCCCTCGTCGTGGGTCGATTGAATTTTATTCCAAAGCTCAAGAGCTTCCCGAGCGAAATTGATATCACGACTTGAGGTTAGAGAGTGAGGAGCAGGAGATAAACTGAGGTTGAAAACGATTTGACACCGATCATCTTCTGCGCCGACATCGGTCGAAATGACTCGATCGAGGTTTCCAAGCGGCATAATCTCGCCGCGACAAGAGCCTTTTTATTTGCAGCATCTCGCTCGTCCTTTCGAAGACCTTCGAGGAGGGTAATAGAAACCTCTCGCACAAGAGTGACGATATGTAACCCCTAGAAATCGGTAAACACTTCCACTTTCCGGGTTTCCGGGTTTTCCTGTGCGATCGTGCCCCACTCGAGCCTTACCGTTTTCGTTTCAACCGTGTCATATTTCGAATTGCCCTCGGGCGACTTGGCTCTCCCAGAGCCCAACTCCAGAGTCACGGTGGAGTCATGCAGAAACGAGTGACTTCATAGCCCGTCGGACCCGATTGGGATCTGGGATGGTCGCACTAACCCCTGAGCTATATCTGACGGCATGCCAGCATCTTCGCTGAAAGGTTTTTGCTGCTGCTGCTTCAGGACAGTTTTGTGCGGTCGTTGACATCTGCCTCGGGCGAATAATGCACACGGTGAGTCAACTCCCAGCAAAAAACCCCTTCATTACCAACCCAAATTGAATTCTGTCTGGGCGAAATTGAAATCGGCAAAAGTTAGGTTATGAGCCTCTTGATGGGCTCCAAAATTCCAGTCCGGAACCATTTGGACATTCCAATCGTGAGTTGTTTTGTAAAGCAATCCACTCGGTTCGGCTCTGTTGTTTCGCAACCCTAAGCGACAGTTTCGCAAACACCCGAACCCGGCACGGTCTGTGACTCAACTTCTGCATGATGGACTTCCTAATGGTCATCATTTTGTTTCGAGGGAAACTATCCCTCGCACGGGGTGAACTGCAAATAATTAGATGTGATGCATTCCAGACTGTCGTTTTAGTAAAACACAAAACCTTATTGCTTTCAATGCCTGCGTACGGCGCATCACGTGCGGAAAAACTGAGCGACTCCAACGTCAAAGAAGCCGCTAAGGCTAGCTATAGATGCTGCGGAGTTGTGGACCCGTACCTCGCCGTAAATTGAGCGTAGAAAGTAGTAACGCATGGTGGTCGAAGGTGGTCGACCCATCATCTCCATACGTGTGCCAACCATCTCCCGTTCGAACCATTTGTCCTCCCGTACCAACCCTTTCGGCAAACGGCTCAACCGCGAGCCATGCCACCGATTCGCTACCGCCCTACGTGGTCGGCATCCTCTAACGACGACGATCGATGCGACGAGCTGTGGCGCGTAAATTGCAAACCCGCCAGCGCACCGTTTGCTGCGTCCGGCGTCCCGGTAATGGTACTTGATTCCGTGGCCTTATTAGGACCCCGCGGACAGCTGGACAATCCAGAAGAGCCCACGAACGAGCCGACGTTAAACGGTTTACGGGTTGGTGACGCGTGAAAAGACTTTCCAGCAGTCGATTCGCCGCGTGGACAACTTCCGTGAGTTCGGGAGCAGGCCGGGAGCAAGAGCCGCTGGTGGACCGTGTTTGCTCTGAGCGCCCGCGCATCCAGCGGAGGACTCCTGCCTCGCTGACGACTTCCTCCCGACGATGGTTTGTTTTACCGTAATGGCTCTGTTTCGGCGGAGCCCTTAGTCGTATAGTTCCCCTGCGCGCGAGAGCAAGGGGCAAGGGCACCGGAACAAACTCCCAGGGATCGGGAATCTACAAGCACTTCACCTTACAGACACCGGACCATTATCTTAAACGAGTAATCGTTGGTGTACCGTTGGAAAACCGTCGAAAAAACACACTCCATTCGAAGTGCGGGATCATGCCCCACGCAGTTATGTTTACCGTAACCAGGCGCTCGTTGTCTCGTTGAGGCCTAACGTTCGCAGTTCGCCTCGAAATATCTTGTTCAGACCACTTTATCGTCCTCCGGAGGGTCGACATATGCACGCTTTCCGCGCAAACGAAAGTGAGAGCTTATGCTAACATTTGATTCCAAAGAGTACACCAAAGGAAATGTCGTCCACCGAAAACTCTGTGTGCTCTCGGAACGAGCAATTCGTGCGACATTCCGTCGATTTGGAGGCACTTTTCCTACCTTTCCTTCGGTCACGAAGTGCTTGATAGAGGCGCATAATTAAATCATGTTCCAATATTAAACCGTCGAATTTATTGATCCCATCGCTCGGTCCTCCGGGAATGGTTGTAATATTGTTTTGAAATATTGTTTGGTACGTCTATACCTTCTGGAGCATACATTGGTTCCCAGGTATAGCTGGTGAGCATGGTACTCCGGTAATGAATTCTAAACTTTCTTCCCCGAAGCGAACTTGGCGCAACGTGCTGTACCTAAGCGCCAAAGTTTAGGACCCTCAGGAGGGGTCGGATCTTAAGAATCGATTTGGAACTCGCACAAAGAGGTACCGCCTGAAGCGGAGGTATGGTTGGAAACACTTTTCCGGTACGTGGCACAATGTCGATCAGCGCCGCATTACCCGGCGCACATAATAAACCACCGGGAGCGCCATCACCGATCTCCCATCTTTCCTTCCCGTCCGACTGCACGAACAGCTCCACCGGAACTGTCTATAAGTTTTTTTCTTCTGTTCCCTCGTTTTGTGGAGACGGATCTGAAATAAGAGACCGCCTCGAGCATGTCACGGCACGCTCGAGGCCGGGTACCCGGTTCCTCCAGACCCTCCACGGAACGGATGTGGTCAAACACACACATACACACACTAGCTATTTTGCCATTGCTTGTCCATAGAAGGATCGGTTCGATTTCCTCGCATTGGCGAAAAGTCGTGACAACTTTGTTTATCGTTAATCGAGATGGCAGGGGAGGAGAAATTTAGATTTTCCAAACCACAACCTCAAACTCTAAACCCGGAACGTTGGACTGTCCAGAGATTTGCAGGCCCATTCGGTGCGGTTTTTTTTTTTGTATTATTTCCAAGAGACAAGATCGTGTCGCGGGCGTGGAATCCGAGGCGACATCCACGACGAACGCACTCAAAGGCGCATACACTCGTGTGCGGGATGTTTTTTTCTACCTCATGGAATCTAATTTCTTCCGGACGATGGTTTTCCCGGCTTTCTCCACCAGCGCCCACCCTGTTAGGGATCCATTTCTGGTGCACCAAAACGAGATAAACGCCTTGATTCAAAGTAAAGCATTTCTTTTCCAATGAGCGGGCTCTCCCACTCAGCGTACGGTTTGCGTGGCGAATTCTTGGCCTACAGCTGGCGTCGCTCCAGTTGGGAGTTTGGGGAATCAATTTCGAAAACAGATCGCACTTTTCGCCACGGCCACGGTCCGATGGTGACGCTTACGCTGGAACACATTCGTTTCACGGTTAGGTGACGGATCGGATGTGTGTGCTGGAGGGCGCAAACACTACGAAAAAATACAGTCGAAGGTGGATATGGTACCCAAATTTGGTTACTTTTAATGTTTGAGTACTAAAAATATAAAAAATATAAACGGAATAAATGTTATACACATGGAGTTTGATTAGTCCCAGAACGTTCGAATCAAATATCCATGATCGGCCATACATAAGAATGTCTGGAGTTGAAGGCGCAACCGCGAGTTGTACAACCCAAGTCAATCAAATTCAAATCGTTTCCAAACGAAAAGCTCACCAGATCAACCATTATGCACAAAATCCCTATCAATAGTCCTTGGACTGTGACGATCTATTCGAAATCTATCCTCGATCATCAAACGGAGATACAGCAAGCCCCTAAGGAAGCTCGCCTATACTTAATGCCACTTTGTTGCACCCACTCCAGCGAATGGCCGTTCGTTAGCCGAAAGTACACATTATTTCCTCAAAACAATCATTTAACTTAAAATGGAGCAACAAAGTTAACCAGCGCCAGCTTACGCGACCTGTAATTCCCGCTTTTCTTGACGCACAACGGTCCCGCGCCGGCCGGCAGCTTGTCAAACAGTCCATTGTCAGGAGAGGGTGCCTTTCAAAACCGTCTCTTGGTTCCTGAGTTTTGACGATCGTCGCCCCCCGCCCTAATATCGATTGTGGGAGTCATCGAATGGGTGGGTTAATGATCATACTTATCACTCGCGGAACAGGAATGGTCAAAGCTCTGCTCCCTCAGGCAATCGTCGGCTGGAAAGCAAGATGGCGGACCTCCGGCAGCGTTCGGTAGCAGACATTATTATATCGAAAATAGTTTTACGATAATGATGCATCCCAGTCCAAAGAGAGAGATAATCGGAAAACACTTCCTGTACGCCAGCTTTCAGACGAAATTGTGATGGAGTTCCAGATTGTTTGAGCTATGTTATCTTTCGGGGCGGTCCAGGTGAAGTATCCGATTCGGGGGCTTATATCCTTAACCTGTCATTCTCTGGGAGCTCGCCGCGAGCACAATTGTTTTAGTTTATCCGGTGAAAATTGGTGGCGGTGCAATTTGGTGTCCTCGGAATGGGTTGTCGAAGCAACCAGCATCGTTTTGTAGCACCAACTAATCACCCAATATCTTTTTATAACCTGTAACAACAACAGCACAGCAGTAGCAAAGCCGCGCTTTACTTTCCGGTTGTCGTTTTCGTACGTCGATCGACGAATCGAAAAAAAAAGCCAGGAGCGAAAAAATAACATCCAAAGCAACTGTATCACTATAATTTTCCCGACTCCACGATCCTCTTCTGCTGGTTTGGGGAGATTTACCTTCCTCCACCCACACCCAGGCGTCACGCCACGTTGTGTGAAACACAAACCGACCAAATTGGAAGAAGAAAGATGAAAGTGAAGGTTTTTCTGCACCACTTTTCTTCTCGCTTTTCCCCCCGAGCTCCCTGTTTTCCACTGCCCTTTTGTTCGCTGCTGGTTGAGGGGGAGGGGGGGGCGTCCCTCCCACACACAAACACATACAAAAATACACACACTCTCTTTGTGGCACACTCCGCACGGTAATTTACTCGCCATTCGCCCACTGATTCGCCCGTCCGTAAATGAAGTAATCAGAAAATGTGATTTTGGAAGTGTTTACATCACATCCCCCGCTAACCCACTCCCCCTGCATCGCACCCCGCCCGCCAGTCCGGTTGAAAACGTTCCCAGCTTCTACCTTCCTTCCCTCTTCGAGCTGGCGAAAAACTGGTTGATTGTTTCCTATTGTTTTTCGTCGTCGGTTTTCCAACGTCTCGGGGTTTTATTTTTTTATACACACCCCCCTCGCACGCCGGGTAAAACCGTGGCGATCGTTACCAACCTGGCAGAGTTCCTAGCGACTTTACCGGATTTACAGTGAAACTATTTTCCATGTCACTATTTTTCCCACCGCGTTCGCTTTCGGTCGTTCTCTTCTGTTTCCGTGAGTCTGTGGAGGAGGAAGTTCGAACGCGGTCTCTGCATTCAGCCTATAACGTCTTCCAAGAATCCAACAGCCGCTCGCTTATCGTTGCGGACGCCTAGGTCATTCATCTTGCGCGTGATTAATGAGTTGTTTTGAACCTTGTTTTTTAATGAATTTCCCACCTTTTTTTTCTCTGTCTCGTTCTGTTGCAGGAGGAAGCTTTTGGAAGGCTGTTGGTTTTGAAAATTGTGTGTGTGTCTAAAACATCAAACCCTGGGTGCTCCACCGGAGACATTAAAACTGTTCCAGGTAAGAAAAACCTATGTAGAAAAGCACACATCTAGGATTTAAATCGATTTAAATTATGAAAAACCAACGACGATTTCATCGACGCGGCTTGTCAAAATCCGTAATACAAATTGTCCCAAACAAAATGTCAACAAGATATGTACAGATACTACGTTGTTCACTTTTCGTATGTGATTTTGAGAAACGTCACGTCAAGAAAGCCATCGTTATAAATTCACCATTAGCAATTAATCTTTCGAACTTGTTCGTGCATAAATTCTGAACGTAAAACGATAAGATCCTCTCCCACTTCGACGCATGGCAAGGTTGTGTGCCACGCACCGACCACAAACGTGCGTCAATCGGTTCCCCCCAAATGCCAGTCGGACCGTAATGTGTCACACGCGGCGATCCGGAGACACCGGGCGCTCATTTTCGTTCCTCGTTACGCCACCGCGCCGGGCTCGCATTGAATATCTGTAGCCACGGCTCCAGTATCCGATTGCTCCAAACCGTGGGACCAAGGGTCCGTGGCCAAGCGCTAAAAGAAGTCACGTTTAGAAACCGACGACCAGCGGCGCAAAAAAAAACGCGCGAAAGGCCGACCGAAGCGGTAATTCTACACCCGAGCAGCCCTTTACCGCACGAAACCGAACCCTCCGGGGAGCGGAGGAAAAACCCCCCCCACGGGGGGGAAGGCACACATCAGCAGAAGGGGAAGAAATGTAACCGGATGTAACGATATCTCAATCTTAGCTAATCGCAAACCGAGCGTCGATCTCTGGCGGAATCGCCGCGTTCTGGCCGAACGACGGGAGGGAAGTAATTTGTCATACAATCAATTAATCGTTCCTCTCTCGGGAGGGAAAAAGAAACGAAAAGCTACCCCAATTTCCCCCCGGGCCGTTTTTCTTTTTTCCTGGAAGAGCTAGATTTTAAAACTAATCGTTCAATGTATTAGCTCGAAGATCGAAGTCGATGTCAATAGGCGCCGCAAAAGGGGCGGAAACGACGACTCGATCGGATCACAGGAAGGAAGAAGATTCACGCAAGATTAGCGGAACCTTGGGAAAAGTCGAAATCCCGTCGTTCCGGTGGTTCGAACTTTCCAAATGCAACCGGCGCCTCATTCAAGAGTCTCCTTCTCACTCTCTCTCTTTGAGTTGGAAGATAACCAGATCAAACCCACAAAATTATCAGCCTTCAACAACAAGAAAGGGAAAACAAAACACCGATCAAAATATGATACCTCACGGGGCGGCTCATCTTCCGAAAGACATCATCTCTGAGGGGTAAAACCGTTCGCGATTATGCAACGTGATATTCATGGTATCGCATCGGAAGGCCAAAAAAAAGCCTTCAACCTAACGGAGATGAAGATCTTGCCCCCGCCGTCTATTCATTAATCAGAATCGATAAAGTTTGATGGCAATCGTTAGGAAGGTTCCGGCGATCGGCAGCCCAAAAATTACACAATACAACGGGACAAAAGCAGAAAAAACCCTTTAAAAACCCTCCCGGTTCAATTCCGGAGTTGTTGGAGTCATGTTATGAATTCCCGTTTTTTCTGCTGTTGTTGTTGTTTTGATTCCACTATTTTTCTTCTTCCTCCTTTTTGTAACACCCTGCAGATGAGCACAACATGATTGATGAATAACTGAACCAAACGCCCAATCTGGTACATCATTCACTCAAAGTTATGTGAAGAGTTGTGTGGCTTTTTTCCTCACTCGTTGCTACACAAAATCGATCATATCGATCGAGCCCTCGCCCTTAACTAAGGAAAGCAAACGAAGGAAACGCTATCAGTTTTGCGCGAACGCGTGTTTTGACGCTTCGGTTTCGGCGGGAAGGAAAAAAAAACGCCACCGACGGAAATCAATCGCTTTCATTAGGAGTGTAAAAGAAACACTCTTGTCCAAATCGCCACACCACATCGTCGTGCGGTGGCCTCCGCAGGAAAAGTTCATGGGCCAAACGGAAATGAGCCCGGTCCGTCGAATGATCGTTCGAATGATCGTGTGTCGGGCCATCTGCCCGTTTGATGAAGCATAAACTTTCGATTTTGCTCCATTCAACCATAAACTTCCCTTTGGGCGCTCTTGTGGGCTGTGGGGAGGGTGGTGGGAGGGGAAAAAGGGCAGCACCCAAAACCGACAACCCCTCGTGTGTTGGTTCGTTCGTCCCTCGTCTCGAGATGGTGCGTTTTGTGGCGCATTGGTTAATTACGCCCGTGCGTCCTCGGCAGCCTCCAGCCTTTTCCAGCCTTTTCCATCGTTCCCCGGGAACCCCCTGAGTGTCCGGAAGCAAACGGCACGCTCGTGCGACGTTCAACCCCGCCGGCGCACGAAAATAAACACATACTCGGCGGCAACGGAACTCTCACTTTCACGAGATCGGCGCACGGAAAAACAAATCCGAGGGTGCTGGAAAAGAATCAACAAGCCGGGTCGAGATCGTGATACCGACGGGACTTGGGAGCAAGCAGGGGGGAGTGTATGAGGTGGAGACATGTCGACGACGAGGACGACGTTTTAACTCGATCACGAGCCCGAGTCGAGGGATCAGTTGTGTCGCGCGTGTCGCCGAGTGTGTGCCTCCTTTTCGGTTTCGGTGCTAAA
>KE525344.1:661080-707308 GCA_000441895.2 Anopheles sinensis
TTCACTACGGAAAAAAGAATGAAAATCAGAAAAATCCTTCTGATGCACACATTTTCCAAACGTCAATAAAAGTTAAACAATATGCTCTGGCTGACAACTTAGCAGCTCCCACTGTTATCTTTTTGGATCACTTTATGTTTTGTTGTATTTGCCAAAATTTGGCAAATAATCTCTTTAATTTCACTATTTTTCTTATCAATCGATTTAAAAATCTTTTATTTGTATGATTTTTTAGTTCTATCATGGCCATTTGGGTTTTCAAAAACCAAATTTATCTCAGGCAAATGACCTTACAGATTGGTCAATGGTCGTGTACGAATATTTTCTGCATTTTATGCTTTAATTCTACCATTCTCCTCCTCTTTAAGCTCAAAACACTACTGGCGCTATAGAATATAACTTGTTTAGTTAAAATCTTATTAAATTTGGCAGATTCATAAGATCGTAATTCATGTGTAATCAATTAACTTAACGTATATTCGCTTAAAGAAAAGTAAAATGAAAATGGTCTGCAAACATTTCATAGGTGTTTTAGATACATTTTCCAACTTGGAAAGTGGTATCAATATTGGATGCAGTGTAAACATTATAGCAACTTTTTAGTTACTTTTGTAAGAACCAGCATCAAAGTTAAGGTGAACGATAATTGTTACCCAGAAAAAGTGTTTAAACAATTGCGTAATGTCGAGGAATTAAAATAATGTTCTGTCTATCGTCCCTTTGACTCGCTCACTGATGAGTTTCCTTGAATGCCAACACCGACAAAATGCAAGTGTCTCGGCCATTTATAAACCCGTAAGTCACTTCGTCCAAAACCGGCCAACACCGGTCCCCTTCGCGAAGTGCAAACGTTAAACCATTAAAAAACCCCTGCCAACAATCATTAGCATACAGATGAGATGCTTGTAAACAAATGCCGACACATTCGCACTTCCTCCCGCTTTAAAAATGCAACGATGGGCGAAAATCTCCATACCGAACCCGTTGGTTGGAGGAGCGCTCGTCATCGATGCAAGCGAAAACACAACACCAACCGCGAATGGTATTTGCAATGCACTATCGCCACCGGGTTGCGGATCGATGAAGGGCCGAGGGACAGTGACCATACAGCTGTCTTTTCGCACATGGCATGGAGATGGAGACGGCGCGGAACAAATTTGCAACGAATCGCACTCGGGGACGCAAACAATGCACACCGTTTTAACCACTTTCGAGCGGCTGGCCAGCGGAAACGACGGAACGTTCTCCAAGACCTGAGCCCCCCAAGACCGTCGACCGGCGGAAGCTTCTGATGAGATGATCTTTCGTGGCCCTGCCCCGTTTTCCCCCTGCAAGGGATTTCCTCACCCGGCGAAAGGTGTGACCCCGTCTCTACTCCTGTGGGACTCGAGAGCGGAGTTATGATTCGTTGCGCCGTTTTACCGCATAAATGCTTCCGTCCTCCTGCCACGGGTTCGGTTTCGGAGCGGAGGAAATGGGGATCGGAAGTGGCCGAAGCGACCAGCAGCAGGGTGAAGCTTGAGCGGAAAGGTTCGGATACAGCGCGAAGGCCGCTTCCTGACTTGCGGGTCAAATGTAAATTAAGCGTATGCATAAATGTGAGTATGTTTCACCTTCGCCAGCGGAAAAAGAAAGAGATGGGGTGGCGCGAAACGGGGATGGTCGGTGCGCCCAAGACACGGAGGCGAACAACCTCGAAGATAGAGAAAAGATGAACGCATCGACGCGGGAAAGCCCTCGAGAAAAATTAGGTTAGAGTGTCAGTGGATCAATTTGTGTGATGTCGCGATTTGCATTTCGTCGTTTGGGAGCAAAAACAAAGGAAAAAGCCCCTTTAGATGGCTGTGGAACCGAAAACCGACCAAGCGCGCAAACAGATACCGCGTCCGGCACGATTTTAAGCGGCGTTTACTTTCGGCGTTAATCCGCGGACAACTTTCAAAAAAGGTTCTTTTTAGCTTGTTTCTTGCTGGTATGTTTCTTGCTTTTATTGCTTGTAAAGAAAAAGGCGGCGCGCGGTTTTACCACGAAATGTGTGTTAAGCTCAATTTATAATCGATATACCAGTTGGCAAATTATGATTCGGATTCGAGAAAAAAAGTATAAGCACCTTTTTAATTGTAGTTAATGAGGCTGGGTTCGCAGGTTTTATGCGCTTCTTGCGGTAGCAAATTACATAATTATGTCTTGTAAAACCTGTTTAATTTATCCTGTTACGAAAGCTGCCAACTTAAAAAAGTTTGCGTATAAGGATAAAATCATTATTATCATTTGCATACGTTTTTGCATCCTTTTTATCTTAACTTTAATCCTAATTGAAAAGGGTATTTTCAGAAATCAGATATATCAATTTTGTAATGTAACTGATACCAAGCCTTCTTTGCATACACAGTGAGTCCAAAAAGTATTCGTCTAGACGAGTATTTCTTGGAACACCCTTATTTTGGGGCGTTATAGGCTCAAGAAACTCATTCAAACGGTATTCGGTAGAGGATTGGTCAATTCTTATTTATCATTCAAATTTGCAAGTGAAACTTGAAAACATAGGTGACAATGGCAAAATATTGCCAAAAATGCATTTATTATGTACGTTCGTCTACTTCGGATTGTCGTCCTATTTTCAAGGCAACAAGAGTATAGTGGTAAGATTTAATATGTTGTAGGGTCTCCCTTTGATTCAAAGACACTTTTTAAGTCTTTGTGGTTTCTTCTTCTTCTTCTTGACGTTCTTGGTCATGCATGCCCACTAAGGGCGTACAAAACTTTTCACTTATGTACGTGGTGGTGGTCACTCCTCTCGTACAGGTGAGGGCCCGGTTTCGGATGGGATTCGAACCCACGTCGTCGAGGTCATGGGTCGAGTTTCTAACCGGCGTTACCGCTCGGCTGTTGCGGACCCCCGAACTTGGCTATGGATTGTTGATTTTATTAACACGTTGACTGCCGTGGCTATCATTTTTGATAGCCAGCTGTCATTAGTTCTAAAAAGTTTTTGCCTCATAAATAAAAGAAACTGCAACATGAAAAATTTAGTAATATTAACAACTAATTCTTTAGTTGGCTTAGTCTTAGGCTGATGGGTCTTAAAAAACAGACTGTTAAATAAATTTTATGAACAAATATAATAAAAAAGATTGTTCTAAAAACGAGTGCTAAAAAGCCTTGGCAGTCAACGTGTTAACTCATTTGGTTAATTAAGGTTCTATCTAGTAACCTGTTGGACAGTTTCCTTTTTTGCTAAAATATCATGAATTTTCCAATTTGAAAAAATTGCGATTTTTGAAAGACTATTTATGGATAGGGGGAAAATGCACCTGTGTTGAGGTAAAATGCTCCAAAAGCCGTAATACGCACCAAAACGAAAAGAAAAAATACACCATAAAAGTGAGGCAAGATGCACAACAAAATAGAGGTACAATGCACTCCTAAAATAAAGCGACTAGAACGCGTATTTCTTAAGAAATTGAAAAAGATGAAAATTGGCCAATTTCCAAGTAGACGAATACTTTTTGAACTAGCTAAATATCATCTTTTCAGTTTCTAATTGTTTTTACTGTTAGGTTTAAGTATTTCTTTCATTTTTTCGTGCTGTATTAGTGCATTGACCTACAAACGCTCTTTGATATTTGATATTTGGACTAACTCCATTTGTACCTTCGCGACGAAAACGATGAATCTAGTTCATCCGAACGTTGGACTTGGGTTTACATTATTTTCATTACTTACCAACGTTCTACCCTACATTGCACGCCTTGACAAGCATTTAAGCGCTACATGTGTATCGCCTTTCAATCTCTCATCCCCCGACGTACGTGGCCGGGTTCCACGATGTCCAAAATTGAATAACGTTACCACATGTAAATCAGATCAATCATGAATCGTGACGCACGGATTACATGTTGTAATCGTTCGCTTTTGATTTCTTTCTTTGCACGAGCTACCTGTACTTCCAAACGCTGGTTTTGTTTCACATTACATTGCCGTACGACGCACGGGACGGGCATCATCAATCTCTGACATCAATTCGATGACGAAATGATCCGGGCGTATGTTGAAGACATGTTTATTTGTTGCGTAGGCAGCGACCCATTAGAGGTTTACGGGAAACCGATGCTAAACACAGAAACGGTATGCTTCCCATTACTTGCGGCGTGAATAAATCTGTTTAAAAACTACGCCAATCTCTTTTCCCGCGGCGAGACTCGGTTGCATTTTTATCACCGGATCAATCCACTTGTCAGCTGACTTCTTATGTCGACGATCGTTCGAAGATTTTATCTTTTCGCCCCCAAAGTGCTCCCACTGGACGTTCTTTTCCTCCCGGGGGGGTGCGAACCTGAGCCGGGCTAATCGTGCACCACTTTTAAACGCATTCTGCAAACGGTAGAGAATGGCGGCTTCGAGAGGGGATGGTGGATGGTTTCTGCACGCGATCAGGTTCTCTTGAAGGGGCGTCCATTCGAACTTTGGATATAGAGAGTGTTATTTGCTGCAGCTACGAGATCGGTGGACTACAGAATGTCAACCCGGAGTTGGTGCGAACCGGTGACAGAAGGTGACAATGGTGTCCAACCATGCGGGCCACTCAAGCCGTCAACTCGGGCAACTGATTTATTACCCTCCAACAGCACGCGCCTCGCTCAGTGAGCTTCAGTCAATTAATCTAATCCTCGCAACGGTACCTTCGGCAAGACTTTACTATGCGCAAAGCGTGTACCTTTCAAAGAAAGTCATTTCACCGACCGAAAACAACCGGCGAAGAACACCACCGTGCACCTTGTTCGGAATCAAGGACAATTAATTTTCTTCCACCGATAAAGTGCCCTGCATCGAATGCGGACAAGTTTATGACACAAATGTAGGCCGAAAGCGGTCCCGAACGAGTGTTCCGTGCTCTGGAACCTGCTGTAAGCTGACATTTGTGACACTGGCGAATTTATTGAGTGCTTTCAGGCAACCATCGTAGGTGTTGCAAGTGTTCGGACAAGCTCCTCTCACCAGACCCCGAGCTTGTTGTCGGTGTGAATAATCGATTCCACCGTGAAAAATGTCTGATCTGATTGGCGAATCCGATTTTTCGCGGAAGCCATTCATCCACCGAAGTTCCTGAAGAAGACAAATAGCGCTGGGGTAGAAAACAACTACAATTCGTACGATTCCGCGTCCATAAATCATTTTCCAATCGGCCAAAAATTTAGGCTATGTATCTTTTTTTGCAAATATTTCGGGGGAGTGGAAAGGCTGTGTTATCTGAAATTGAATCCAGGTTAAGCTAGGCTTGCAAAAAACGGACCGTAGGTTCTGCGAATTGGAGTACTTTCTCCTTTCTTCCAGCGATTAGTTCCGCGTGCAGCAGGACTCGCTCGGTTCGCTCCATCACACAATCCTTTAATGATGTAATTAAGAGTTTTTGAAGGCAACACATCGTCGGCTTTTGCAGATAAAGATCATCCCGGCACGTCCCATGCAACTGCGCCGGATAGGCAATAAATCTTAGGAGCTGCCACTGTCAGCAATGAGGTACTCTTCCCGCTGGGCTACACACACGCGCGAGCCGGCGTAAATTACCCGCGCACGGAACGTGCCGCTAGATTAACACCGATCATGCTAGGTCCATCCTCTCATTACGCCGACCCCGGGAGTTAATTCCCCGTTGACCTGCGGATATGCAACCCTTCCCTGATGGAACGAGAGCCCGCGTCTGCTCCACAACACTCCACGGCGGCCGGTGATGGACATCCCTTTCACTCGGGAGCACCTCGACTGAGGGTCAAACGTCGATGTCGAAGAAGCTACCCGAAAACAACGTACAACATGAACGCAATCGATACATCCATGAGGGCAGAGGGGAATCGTTGCGAGATCCCGGCGTTCCGAATGCCAATCCACAAACCTCAATCGTCGTACGCGGCAAGAGCTGAACTGCGTCGAGTACTCTTTGGAGTGCGCGCGTGGGCAGATGCGCCCCTGAAGGGTTCTCCGTCCGCTCGCCGGTTTGATTTCGAAAGTGAGATCGCGTGTGTTTGATGAAATCGAAACGGAACATCAAAACCACCCACTGAAGAGGAGAGTCGCAGGTAAGGAAGGAAGGAAAGGAAGGCTCTTCTTAGAAGAAGTTCGGCTGGAAGTGCCGGCTCCCTAATCAATTGGGTAAACACCACTTCCACGAGTCTGTTGGGTCAGTCTTTCGTCAGCGTCCAAACAGCCCAACGTTCACGAGAGGTACAGAGAGAGGTACATCTGCATACAGCGATTGCATATACCGAAAATTTCTCCACCACTCACCCAATGCTGGACTATGGATTGGATATCGCCGTCGAGGTTCGAAGACGCTGAAGTTGTATAATTGAAAGCCAATGCTAATGAGCACTTGCAGCACGCCGTCGTAGTTGGCGGTAGTCCCGAGGTCTCGGTGCTCCTGGTGAGTCTTCGGTGTGACCCCAACGGATGACTCTCGTCCCGATCACCGACATGATCCATGACAGCAGCAGCAGCATCAGCAGAAGCACCGCCAGGAGCCATTAGGTGTCCACTCGCCAGTCGCCGGTGGACCTACGAGACCGTGCGGTATGCAGACTCCTTACTCTCACCCTTTATCCGCCGGTGTCGAGACGATTGCCACCTCGACGAGCCGCTCGGATGACCGTGTGGCACGATCACGAGCTGCTATTGCTTGACCTCCCGCCCGGGCTAATGGGCCACACGAGTGTTTGAGGATCACGGTTTTCACGAGCGCCAGTGTATGTATTCCCGCTGTAACGCCGAATGGTGTGCGGTATGGCGAATGGGACCACCATCGCCGCTTCGCGTTCCCGCTGTACGTATTATGGCACCGATGAGCCGTGACCGAGCCGCGCCATTTGCGGTATCGAATTTCCCATGTATGATCCGCTTTAAAGTACGCTTTGATTGAAACAAATGTTCCCGGGGTGATGTTGAACTGGACGACCGTTCCAAAAGGCACTAAATAAGGAAAGGACATGACTTTACAACGTAACACGATAGTTAGAGCTATCGTTCAAACAGTCCCAAAACATGCTTTAGTTGTAGTCGAATATGATCCGTAGCTCATTAAACCAGTAAACTATAACTCGATGTATAAATATTTAACACTAGAACTACCGGACCAGTCATGTTGACTGCTCTAGTAGTCGAAAAAAATCTTTTTCGATATTGAAATAACATGTTTTGGGCAACTCTACCGGGACCAGTCGTTTTGACTGGATCACTGAAATACGCAATAAAATGAGTAAAAACTAAAAACAAACTTGAATATAGCGTTTTTGAGTCTAGCAACACCTTATCTTTTGTATGAAGTGGTAGAATACGATCAATGCCTACGAAGCGATTATACCAATTTGTTATAAGTTGATACTTAATTCTTGCTCACGTGAAGTGCTCCAATAAAAGCTGTTTATCGAACCAAAATTCATGCATAGATTCTGTCATGAATGATAACATTAAATGCGGAAGTATTTTCAATTGCTTCTTAAAACACAACTTTATATAATTCTACGTTAAACGTATACCAGGTAGTTGAAATTGCTCGCAAAAAAACCACCAGTCATTTTTACTGGTCGCGGTAGTGTTGCTTGCGCCAAATCCGGTAGTTCTAGTGTTGAAAAAAGTAGAATTTGTTTAAGGCTCAGTTCGAAGATTTAATGCACCAAATACCGTTTTCAAATGTGTGTTCAAGTATTTTGCCTCTATTTCCACTGACTCCCATCAATGTTTATCCTCTTAAATTTTCAATAAGTTGCCATTTGACCTTCATGCTTACATAATTCTGTTTCATGCTCTGTACTTCACGTGCAACTTCATGAAAAGAAGTAATGGCAAGCAATTAGTAACAATAAAATGAGTCTTCAAAAAAGTTTTAATAACGACGCAAATGGCTAACTTCATCATGTTACACATCAAGATCCAATGAAATATGGTGATGATCGTCAAACAAATCGGAACGTCCGGATTGGGAAACCCTTTCAGCAGTCATTTCAAAAGTCATCCCAAATCAAGAACTAATAACAATGAAGCAGCCAACACATAAACTATAGAAATGGATTTTGATTGCCTGCTAACGATCGCTACTTGCTGCAGGTTTATGTCAGTCATCCACCGAAGCCGGGCGAATCTTATAAGGTCGCTTTAAAATTCCTTACATACTCGGCCCCCGAAGCCTTTTTCCCAGACCCACACAAACGTCCGGACTCTTCACGAGATGGATTTTATTTGTTTTACCCATTTCTAAACCTCCTCTGGTTTGGTGGCGTAGGTAGAGAGAGAGGGAGAAGTTTGCGGGGCACTATAAAAATACCAAAACGGTTCGTTACGGTATCTCGGAATCATCGCTTAATGAAGCTGAGCAGAAGCTCATCCCGGCTCTTTTTTGTTTAAAGGTTTTCGAACTCAATGATGGAGGGTTCATCGAAGTCGATTTCTGGCTGGAGATAAAAATTAAACGAATAGATTGCCACGTTTAATGGCCACCCATTTGGGAGGGAGAAGGAGGGCATAAATTTTCGTCCCAAACAACCGGCCCGGCATAAACATAACAAATTAATTTACTGTGACATGCGCGGGTCTTAAAATCGAGCCGTTAAACGGTCCGCACATGTTTGTCACAGCATAAATTTGTATGTTCAAAACCAAACAGCCAGTGGGGAAATAAAACACCGACCGCAAGAACAGCGATATTAAGTGCGTAGTTAATGTCCCTTTTTGGTAACAGAAAAACGAGCTTCCCATTTTCCAACGCTCGTAGAACATTTTTATTTCCACCGGTTTTTATTAACTTCCCCGTTTTGCATCTCACCACCGATGCAATGTGAGGTGGCGCGTGGAAATCCCCGTTAAAACGGCGTCTATTTTCGTGGGCCTGTGTGCGAGGCCCGACGCACCATTTGCCCTCATTCTTGCCCCCAATCGGCGTTTCATCGATCACGGCGATCCCACGGCGGCCACGCATCTGACGTTGCGTAACAGCAGTTTTCAGCAGCAGCAGAAAAAGCGCTATCGTGCAAAGGGTCAATGGCCACGGCCACCAGCTCGTTTCTAGCACAAAGACACCGATCGAGCCCGGAAAAGAGCGATCATTTTTTCCCTTCTCGCTTGTTAATTTGCCGTCTGCTGAACGGAGACTCGAGGCGACGAACCCTCGGAATGGAATGGGAAGCTGCCTGCCAAAGATCCCTCGAACGCATCGGCAGCCAGGTGACCTTTGGTTGCCGCCTGGTTCTTTCCTGCTTTTCCACTTTAACCGGGAAAATTCCCTACTATCGTGAAACGAGGCCACGAGCACAGTTTTCCACCAGCTGGTTGGTGAGATAACTGTTCTTCTTTTATTTTCATTCCCGCATTTAGCCCCCCCGCGGTCTTCTGCGTCGCGAACCATCCGTTTCTAACACACACACACACCACTCCACAAGGGGCCAAATTAGATTAACACAAGTCGGACAAATGCACCTGCGATCGGAAGGGTCGGAGCTTCGCTTTTTCTGTTTTGCCTTTCCAATTACGCTTAATGTGAGACATTGTAGAGTTATTTTCGACATTTCCCGCATCTTTTCCCAAACCCTTACCGCACGCTACCCATTACAATGATGAAAAAGTGTGTTATAAAAATGAAACAACAGAGGAAAAAAAATGGGAAGCTGTCTTATGAGAACACCATGCTGGAAATGGAGCGATACGGTACGTTCGATCGCAAATAGGAACGATTTTCCCGTGCCCTACACAACTCACACACTCGCCAACACCCGTAAATCAATCTTTTATCGCATGTGTCACCGTGCACGACGAACGGAAGACGTGCCCTCCTTATTCTGACGAGTGTGGCAGCGAAAAACTAAAACAGAAAACACTAAGAAGCGGAGAGATTCCTCGCGGTTTTCCAATTAACAAATCCATCATCCTCCGCAATTCGTTGCGGCGATGCCGCCCTGTTTGAAACGATCCCTTTTTTATTGCTAAAGCGTTCCCGTGGGGTTGTTATTCTTGTTTTTGGTTGTAGTAACAATCGTGAAGATGAAGTGCTTCTCGAGTGCAGCAAGTCCTCACCTCGGAGGGGGAGACGCACCAACCGTAGCCCACGGTGGGAATGAGAACTTTTAATCAAAACAAAAGCTTTTAATCGCTCGAGGAAAACGCTTCCGATGGAAACACCTTGACAAAAAGGGCCGCTATTCTCTGCGTGTTTTCATCAACTCCAGAAACTCAAGAAAGCATCTGAAGAGAGTGAGAAAAGGAAAGAAAAACCACCAATCAACCAACCTGCGACACGCATGTCACCGTACGCTTCTTCCTCGATCGCTCGATCGTCGGAAAGATGTGAGTTTTCTCGCACCACTTCTTTTTTCCTCCAACAGCTTTGGTTTACTTCGATCATATGGCGCACCTCTGATTCCACCGAGGCCGATTTTGAGGCCACCCACCGGAAGACTTTACACGCCGTTGCGGAAGTTCCCCGAGAATGGTCGCTCGTGTTTCTGACGATGATGCGGTTATGTCTTGCGGCCTTCTTTTTTTTTCACCGCCACTTCTTTCCCTTCAGGCAGGACGCGATTACGAGAAAATCATACGCTTCGGGCGTCGCGACGAGGCGGCAAGAATTATGAACCAAATTAGAGGGTTTAGAGCGTTGTCAATTTCCACCACCGTGCTTTCCGAACCGAGAGTGATAAAGCGTGAGATGGAGGGAGGAGGAGAAACAGGGGGAGAGGGTTGTAATGGATCACGACAAGTCGACGCCGAGTGTGACAACCATTTTCAACCGGTCATTTGTTTGTTGTCCACACGTGACTCGATATGTGTTGCTTAAGCATTCGATTCGTTTCTTTCGCGGTCGAAGGTGGAGGTGGTGGTGGTGGTAGTGGGGTATCGTGTGCCCACTGGATGCCATGATGATTGATGATTTCATTACGAGTGCGGGATAAAGGTGCCTCTCGAAAGGAGGCATGCCATTGACGCAATGTCTTGCGAACCGTTGTCTTGGCGGTTCACGGCGAATTAAACGGGACAGGTCATTTTAATCCGAGCGCAAAATCGGCCGCGAAATCCGATGCACTCCCATGTCACAGCCATAAATTGATTGAAATATAATCGCGTTGATTCGTAACATACGTGCAAGCCTGACCGCACGTCAAACTTAATGATATGAAATGATATTTGTAGCCATTCAGACGTAAGGGTTTCACAATTCGGTTGGAAATGTTTTTGAATGCGGGTTTGGTTTATTCAATGCATATTCAAAGTTAAACAAAAATAAAAAATCAAAGCTAAATGTTAGACCTATGCCACCGAATTTTTTTCGAAATTGAAAGTTGATAATTACATTTTTGAAAAAAATCTCCTTAAAAGATAATGAAAAAAAAACAAGCTAAAAGGCAAATTTTTAAGCCTAATAATTTTCTTTTACGGAAGCTTGCTTGATCAATGGTTTATGCTCTCAGTTTTCATGAAACTATAAGCATAAGCTAGTATTATGGTTGTTATGATACTAAAACATCAGCATTAAAAATACTAGTATTCTCTATAGGCTTTAGCGTGTTATGTAATAAATCCAACGCTTTACGCTTTAATAAAAACTTACTTTACGCCCCGGCGTTGTTCGGTGTAAAAGGGGTTGAGAAAAGAGTTATGTTTTTACGCTTGTTCTAAAATTATTATTTGACCCTTTCCGACAATACTTTATTCGAATTTGAATCACTTCAGTTCTTGACACACATTTAAATGTTATGGTATCTAGTTTTTTTGAGAACTATAATTCTAAAGTAACAATAACGGCATATTAAAAATTATTGATATTTCATAATTATAGACAATCTTTATTTTGTGGATTTTTATGATGTGCTGTTTTTTTTTAATTTTGTTAAGCACTTTAGAAATCGTACCTGCTTGTTTTATTTGTGCTAGTAAAACTGAGTTTAAAATGTAAAATTAAGATGATTTTATAAGAAAACATAAATCAAACATACCTTCAACAACATCTGCAGAGCTTAAACTTCATGTGTGGAAAGTTTCAGAAGTTCAATATTGTTCGAGTTTTAAGTGTACACTAAGCTCAAAACAAAAAAAGGGAAAATATATAATTGATGTTGTCGGACTAGAAGTAAAAGTAGGTTTAAGAAGATCTTATAATATCTAAAGTGCTATACAACAAAGAGCTAAGAATATAAATGTGCAAAATCGACTCATGGTTTGCAAAATACTTCCGAATAAAAAATTCAACTAAGAGCATGAGCTCCTATTATAGTTGTTCATAATACTGTTTTAGTATTTGAGCTAACAATAAGTAAAGCTTAAGCATATTTGAGCTAACAATAAGTAAAGTAGATTATAAAAAGAAGCTAAGAATATGAAAGAGCAATTTCTACGCATCTTTACAAAAACATCCTAATATAAAACTCATATAACCTCAGAACGATTTCAACATATTCGCCACCTCCTTCTGATTTGTATTTTATATTTTAAACAAGGTTAGGACGACGAGCAAAAACTTAAAAAGACTAAATATCTATACTTGTGTTCCAACCGTTCCGAATTGAGGCCACATTCATAAAAACCGGCAATGCACGTGCTGCCCCGCAGTGCAAAAATCAATCGCCAGTGTTTCCTCTGTTTTTGCGCTGCCCACGTGTCGCTCGTTGTAAGTCTTCGTCGGACTTGTGAAACCAATAATTCAGCAACGTTATTCCACTACCCCGCCGCCGTATCGCGTGGACGCGATCTTAATAGGATCATTATTTTATTAGCTAACTTTTTAGCATAAAAACGACACACGAAAAACCGCATACCGCACCGGGCGGGTTGGCAAGCTGCAACCCGGCCGTTACATCATCACTCACTCGCGGATCTTGTCGGCCCGATGGCCGGTCGACCGATAGACTGGAAAAGCATGTGTGCAGCACGTCGAGCTGCTGCAAGTGGTGTCTCCCGTGCATGCTGATGAATGGAGATCCGTCAAGATGGACGACGGACACGCTGGGTCCGGGTGCAAATGCGCTAAACAACGAATTCTATGCGCGGCTTCGTGCTGGGTATGCAAATGCGTCGAAGTGGAAAAGAAAAAACAAACCGCCGTACTCATCCCGCGGGAAATTTTCGCGGCGAATAATGCGCACCTAGGGCTTATGGGAAAGAGCTGGCCGGTGGAACGCCAGATCGCATCGATCGTGGGTTTTTTTGTTGCTTCTGGCGCAGACTTTGTGGCACATAGACGCAATGCAACAAAAAGCTAAACTGGCTGTACTGACCCATGCTGGCAGACAAAAATTACCCACCCGGTGCGACCTGTTGCGAGAAGGCCACGTTTTTATCATGCCCGCTCGTCTCCGGGGCGCGTAGAGACACTGGATACCTTAGTATTTGGTTTCCTCCTAGCGTGGGTTTTGCTTTTCACCTTCATCTTTAGTGCACAACACTCGGCTACGCTATCTTAATCGGCGCGCGATGTTTGTGGGTTTTTCGGAGTGAACAAACAACAAACGAGCTATTTATTGCGGCAGAAATGCTGCTGGCGAGCCACGGTTGACCGTCCAGGAGGTCTACGTAAGGGTTATGCTTTTCGGCGAGGTGTCTGTTTTTTCCGACACCTACTGCAAATGGATTTTATTTCGATTCCTTCAACCTGAAGACACCGAAAATACTTTATCTTACTAAATAACATCCTGTAAAACTTGATGTTTCCCTCAAATGTCGCTATACGCTAAAAGACCTCCGAATTATTTTTAGAAAAGGTAAGGGGAGGCAATATGCACCCCTTAAGCGAAAACAAATTATTTCTCGCAATACATTCAAGAAAATCATCGGAAATTTGCGCAGTTCGACTCCTTAACATATTTTCTGTTCACAGAAATCATCAAAAATAACATCAAAACACAATTTTTTATTTATAAAATGGGGTAAGACGACCAAAAAAAAAGTTTGTTTGTCGTGGGTTAGATTTATGTCTAAAGGTAAGTCTATTCAGAGGCACAAGTAAACAGTTCGATATTGACATTGGTTTGAATTTTGTGGTGTAGTATTCGAAAGACAGTTTGATTATATGATCTCTGTTGATTTCCGAACAGTTATTAAATTATTTTACCAATCTCGATTTGGCTTCGTATACAAACCACCTTGGTATAACCTTTATATTCACATCAACCTTGCTGGTAGCACTTCTGGCATTTTGCCTCACCTACTGAGATGAGTTCAAATTTTGTCTCTATCTTTGTAGGATTGTCAACAAAACTTCTTCTCAGTATTCGTTAAATAAAATATTCAGGTATTTTATGACTGCCTGCTCGGATGCAATGTAACATTCCACACTTATTGAATAATGATAGTAGTAGAATCTTAGATGATTTCGAACTCAATTTGTTTTATCACTTTGTTTCTGTCAATTTTTAAATGTTGATGAATAACGTTTCATTGATGAATTTATTATCAAATGGCATAATTCAGCTAGAATCATACCGGTACATATAACCCCACCGGTGCATATTGCCACACTCTCCCTTACTACTAAACGTACAACATATCAAATATTTTTTCTCATTTTAAATACACCTTTTTTTATCCTAAAAAATGCATTAATATAATTGTATTTTCCATCTCTTTTTTACAGAAAACTTTCATCTGCATGTAAGTACAAAAAAGGTGCTCTCATCTCTAATTTCCAACATCCAAAACCGGCGAATTCACCCACAATGTTTTGATTTGTTAATTGGGGAAGATGTTTCCAAATCGTTGTTTGAGCAACCTATCATCCATTTCTAAACTGTGACAAGCTTTCTTTTGACTGTCCAAAGCAAAATGCAAACTAGCTTAGCATCCTACGCGTACCAGATTTGCCAAAACTATTGCCGAATTTATTTTCAAGTGGGTTGCATTAATTTCCATTTGCCTTAGCGGTACAAAATGGTTGAATCATTTAAAAATGGCTTTCGTTCGAGATTAACGATGGACGACATGCTTTTTTCAAAAGACTTGCTTGTTGTTCGTGTCAAAAGATTCAACGTGCGTGATAGAGACTTGGCTGGAGGTGATGATTCTGTTATCCGACATCCTTGCTTCTGATTAATGCACCGATAGCATCTTTACGACACGACATGGATGGATCAGTTCGATACGCCGATGCCATTAATGGAGTAGCATCGGAGCTGTTTGGAAGTGGTCAGCACTCTCAACTCCTCTAATGAACTCACGCACATCGGAACACGCGCGCTCTCGACACTTCTGGTCGATCGAAAGATCAAACTCTCAACGCGGTACGATCGATGCGTCATCTTCACGCAACATTACGTAACCATCGAGTTGCCGATGCGATCGTAAACACCGTTCAGCACTTACTCATCCAAAGAAACACACTTTCGGGGTGCGAGATGATAAGTTTTCCGCTTGGTTTTCTTGTTTCTCTTCTTCTTCTCGTGGCTGTCCGTCCATGTTCCGTTCGACGACCCGCTTCTTCTTCGGTGGTCATGCTTCGACGGACTTCGCTTGCAGACTTCCCGGCGCGGTTCGCGGTTTCGTCAGGAGTGCGAGAAAGATTTCACATCGGATTTCCAAGAACCCGCCCGGTCCCGCCGAAATGCCATCACCAAATGCCACCGGGCCGGCGGAAAGTCAAAGCCACCGCCACGCCAATTGACAATCTTCAGGGCCCGTTGGAGGGCTAAACACACACCTCGAGGATGCTAATTTCGCGTACAAACTTTAGCAATCTTAGGCGTCTAGAGCGCGCGCGTCCGAACGATTGCTTCAATGAACCTTTTGTTTCTACAATCAGCTGTAAGGAGGATTTTCCGATCGGCTCGCGTGAAGCCGGGGTGGTTCCCACAGTTTACGATGATTGTCTTTGCATGTTTCGCCAAATGACCACGGCGAGGTCGCGCAAGAAAGAGGACCAGGACCGTGAGCATGACGCGAAATTTGTATTCTTTTATGTTGGTCGGTGCACTTTTTATTATTGTCACGCAATGTGAATTTGTTTTACCGGTTGCTTTCGCCTTTTAGGAAGGGGTAATTGGCATGGACGCATTAAAAGGTCGTAAAGAATATCGCGCAATTAAGAAAGATAGCAAATTGGAGAATTAGTCTTAGAATTAGGAATTTATGTTTAAATTAAGCCAGCATTAATACAGTGAGCATTTAAAGTAATATGTCCAAAGGTAAAATCAACCCCACCAACCCGGTATTTGCCTCGCAGCGCATCTTCGGCAGGTTTTTGCGTGTCATATCCTCCCGTTTACGACACCGCGCCCATCGCTTTGATGTTGGCGGGCCAATAAAATTAACACCCTTCTTGCGCTCGGCTGCGTTCGATGAAATCGACGAAAGGGAAACAGAAACCACAAGCAAAAGCCCTCCGCGAAATCGATAAGCTATGATCCGTGAAAACGCGCCATCGATCGCTGGCAGACGATGAACTTTGATTTCCCAACCCCTGCCGCAAAACAATGTCCATCAGGGAGAAGGGATGGAGTGCCAAGGTGTTTCGGTCGGAATTTTGAATTTGAAAAAAAAAACGGTCACGACTTCGCGAGCCACCAGCATCTCTTCGGTGGAAAATCTGATTTCGGAAAAATGAAACCGAAAACCCCTTAACAAGCTGCAACAACAGATGGTACCGGCCGCCGTCAGCTAACGAGCGGCAAATCTGCACTCGGCGCAAATTAAATTATACACCAGACACCCCAACGAAAACATAGTCTCGTCCACGCCGGTCCGGTATTGCGCTAAAGTGTTGAAAACAACACGTGCAGCTGCCGTTGTGGTTCGGTTTGGGCGGATGGCTGGCGGCGATGGGGGCGCACGGTGGTAATTATAAGCAGCGCTGATCGGTTGATTAAAATTTATGTCAGCAACAGGGTGTTGAAAAACGGACCGATCCGGGTCAAGCGCGGCTCTCCCGGATCCGATCCCGATCTGATCATCAACCATTCCGGCCAGCGGAATTTACTTACCCGGGTTGTTTTTTTTCCACGCTGGAAACATTCGCCCACCTTCTCAAGGTTCACCGACTTCCGCCCGTTTAGAAGCAGTTATTTTTTGTGGGCATTTTTTCCTTCCGATCGGTCCGAGAGGTTTTTACTTTCGTTCGGTAGCAGACTGCTGCATTTGTGCAATGTGCAACGAGCTTGTTCGGTGGTTGCGTTACTATGCGCTCGAGGTGACAGTAGGACTTTGCCGTACAGATCCAGCCGTGGTGATAGCGGATCTACCCTCGGCTTACCAGTGGAACATGCTTTTGAAGCACAATGGCTCAGGAAGTGGACCTTTGGTCCAAACTGTTGTAAAACTGAATTACAAACTAAATATGTGCTGCGAATGAAAAATTGTTCGCCTTTAAAACTCAAAAATATATTTTTTGCACCCAATGCACCTATTTTCAAAATGCTTTGTTTTGTAATCAATTTGTTTGAAAGATATCGCTAAAGATAATATATTATTTTGTTCTGATGCTTCTTTTAAAAACTATTCTCAACATTTTGTTTATTGGAGTAAACGAGAGGGCCTGCTTCTTAAAAAAATCGAAACAGTTTTAGTCTAACAGCATGTATCCTTTATGTCTGTCGTTGTGATGCGCTGAACACTACTAAACGGTAAAAAAATAGGAACGAATGAGCAGAAGTTCGAATAATATTATTTGATAATAAGAAGTCAATAATATACCAATTCTATGAAATTGGTAGCAATAATTTCATTAGAATGAAAAAAACAATGCGAGATTTACATATGTCGCTAAAACACCAATGCGAAAACAATCATCGTTACGTAACACTTTAATGTAGCGCTTACATCTGTAAAAATATTTCTTAGCGGTGAGTGTCCCGCTTTTGTCAAAGCCAGTTTAAACAAGCGAAGCGAATAAAATTATATTTGTTTCTGCCAATTTAGTTACAAATATATCAAAGTTTGGAAGAATGTAGAATATATAAATGGTGAATTTTACTGCAAATTATCCAAAATGAGTGCTAAGCTGGGCGGTTGTTTGTACTTCGTAACAAACGCTGGCTGATTGAATCAATGCAATGCAAATGTAACGCGTCTATATTATTTGCAAGAAAATATAAATGTTTGCAACGTCGTTTTAAATGTTTTAAAGAACTTGCGTTCCGTGTACCCAAACACGATATGTCCACCTGGCGGCTTTGCACGAACCACTGTGCGGCGCCTGAACACACCATAAAATCCAATCACCTGGACACCTGGAACAGAGAACGATTGAGCGAGCGGGCGGTGGTAAACCGATTTATTTTTATGATTTATTTAAACACACCATCCGACGGCCATTATTTATTGTTCGACAACCGCGCGAACGCGAGCTTCCGAATCGGAACTTTCTAAGAGGAAAAAAAACGCTCGTTTGCTTTGTCGTGGAAACGGTAGGCCTTCAAGTGGACACAGAAAGGAAGAGCGAAAACACTTCCCAGCGGCTCCCGTCAAAAGATGTCACCGTCGCCCATAAATCCCTCGGGAGCGCGGGTTAAAGTCACCACCGTGCGTTCGGAGAGAAACAACCCTTTTCCTTCGTTTGACGAGTTATGTGAGATGGTCCGAAGATTGGAACGATATCATCTCGCCGTGCGTCGGTCTCGGTGGCATGCAACTGCCAATTAGAAAGATTTCATCAAAAATAAAAAGCTACAGAAGGCTTGCCTTTTTGAGTTTCGCTCCGAAAAATCATGGGAAAGCGTTAACCCCCGAAGATAAACCTCTCCCGGGTCAATCTCCTACTGCACAGTAAATAAATTCATCATATTTTATTTCAAATCATCTTGTTTTTCTCGGCTTCCTCTGTTCTCTTACCGAAGGGAGGACGTTTTGGCTAGAATGTCAATTGCCGCTTGTCAAGGTGTACTTTGCCCCTAACCCGGCATCCGTACGATCATTTAAATGCTCATTAAGCGCGTACCTTGGGTTCTTGTTTTCTTGTGTGCAGTTGCATTACGCTTTTTTCCTTTATTGTATTATTTTCTTGCGCTTAATCGCCGTTTGCTCCGCTTTTGCTGTCAGCGCGATGCATTCCCCGAGATTAATGTACCGTGAAATTGCATAACTGCATATCTCCCTGGTGGGCTTCTCCGCAAGGCTGAAGCCCGCTGTCATAAATCATATGCTCAATTTAACCACTCCATATTCCTTCGGCCTCACACGAGATGACGTGTGCGTTCCGTGCGCCTTGTCCCGTGGTTCTTTCTCCAACGAACCACGGCACATCACCTGTCTTCGCCTTTGTGGTCGGGTGACATTAAAGAAAATTAAGTTCGTGTTCCCACCAAAAAACCGCCGGCGTTGCATATCGAGCGAAACCGTAGTTTATATGCTGGGTTTTCCTGCCCTCCCCCATCCCGGGTTTGTTTAAGCATAAAATCCGGCAACCCACGCTGAGAAAATCCCCCACAAGAAGTGCAGAAGGGTGAGTTATGATTGCAAATTCCGTCCGTTCGTGGTTTTTGCGATCGAAAGGTCGTCGAAGGAACGAGGGTGAAGGAACAAATCGCATTTGTACGACGGTGTCGGCTCGAACGCTAACCACCTTGAGGCCGCGTAAGACCAGCTGTTCAGGTAGTGGATTATGATTGTTGGCCTCGAAGGGGGAGATATATTATTTGCAATCGGTTTCCCCCGCGTCGGTTAAGAACCCGACGACAGGTCAAACCGCTTAAACCATGCTGACACACTCGCCACCCGACACGCTTACAAATTAATGCTAAACATTTCACATGTCACCCGAACCACTTGCGCATCGTACCGTTCCCCGCGACCGGGTCTTTTCATTTGCTACGGAAAATGACAACTCCGGTGCACGCTTAATGATGGATGATGGATTCCCGACGTGCTGGTTGTAGTGGTGGGAACCGTGTGAAAATATGCCGGTCTCTAGGTCAAACCCAGCAAGTGCGCGCGAATGACAAATGCATAATGGCTATCATTTTGATCTCATCGAGGACATTCCACCGCGGGCTTCAGTGCTTATGCAAGGTTGCCTTTTTTATGGACTTTTTATTTTTGATAAACCGCCATGAAAGTCGGCTGCGATGCAATGTTATTTAAAGCCAAAAAAAGAGGTATGTTTAAATTACACTTAAAAAGACGGTTTTGCGCAAGCCTAATTCCACTCTTTGCCAGCTAGATTAATGGCGATTTTCTAATAAATGGTATACCAAATTGTATATTTTTCCTAACCCTGTGGCACATTAATGAGAGAAAGATAACGCTTACGTTGTTTGGCTTTCGAAAAACACCTTTCTCTCTGTCTGATTTTGAATTATTGGGAGAAAAATAATTTAGTACTCAAACGATGTTTTAATTGTAGGCTCTCGGTTTTATTGTCTTCCAGTTCCAAAGCCGAGCTCGATTTCAATTGACGTTTAAAGTTGGTCGGGTTTCCCAAACGAAAACCACCCCCTTAGCAGGCTTGTTGAAGCGGAGGCCCCCAAGCACCCACACTGTGAGCGCCATTTTATGCACCTTTGCCCATTTATTACGCCCAGCGCTAGAAACCGCCCGAAAAACCCTTCGCTCCCGACGGCCCAAACCGGTGGTCGACCTTCCGATACCACCCTGGACCGAATAAATCTATCAAAACTGTGCGGCGCAGCGATCTAAAACCAAATCAGAACCGGCTCGGACACGAAAGACTTCAACGCGCCGTCGGGCGACAAACCCGTTCTCCGCCGGACGCGCGCAGAAATGGTTCGGAAAATTGACATAACGCGTTTTACCGGGACACTGCACTTTTTTTCTTCATTGCCTTATTTTCTAGTTCTTGAGGGGGCCCACCTGTTTCGGTGCTGGGAGTGCTTGCGCAAGCCATTTTGCATTCCTGCGTTGCGAATATCGCGCGGTGGCCTTTCGTGTGGGTCCCCGTGACATGCATCCCACTCGGATCGGTGAGCACCCGAAAAGCAAAAACAAAAAGTCATGCGACAACCGGGCAGAAAACCCGGCTGCTCGACAGTTCCACCATGAATTATCGGTAGATCGCGACCGAGCAGTCGTATATTGGCTGCGGCGGGTCAATCATTCGAGCCCCGTTTCGGGGCATGTTTCGGAGTGTCGTTAACAGCTTCGAGGCACGCACGCCGGTTCACCTACGTGCGATGGGAAAGACCACCTTTGCGTTTTTTGGGTTGGATTTTGCAACGAGCAGGACTCTGAATTAATGGTGATCGAGTTACATTTAATTGATACTTTCTGCATTACGCCTGCAGATGTAAGTTATGTTATTGGCAATAAAATACTTTACTTCGTTATTAATATGGCAATGTAAATTTAATTTACTGTTCTATTCATTTATTCATCAAATTTGCACTGTATTTTTAATTTAAATTGCTTTTCAAGCATTTAGATTCATCTCAGATTGCCGGTTGTTACGTTAACAAAATTCAATGGAAATAAACCCTAAACGGTGTTCATTCCCATTTTATTTCGTTTGAACCCCAAAATCGGATAATTTATCAATCGCAATACAACGAACCACGAGTAAAAAAGCAAACAAACTATTCATCTCCTTCGGATTGATTAAAGCCACAATCATCGGCGATCGTTGTGTGAGCAAACATGGAATCATTTTCGCGCGCGTGCATCACTCACTCACTTTCCACACCCCTTCCCGGATCGAATGGCCTGTATCATTCGATTAACATGTGATTCCCCCAAACCTCCCTTCCCCACACCTGGTGGAACCACATCCACCTTCGCTTTAGCCTCATTTTCCGGAACGAAAAAGTAGAAAGACCACCTTCGCCCGCAAAAGGTATCAAATTTGCAGTTTCCTTTTCCATCCACACAAACGGGCGACTCGCTGGCGCCTCGTGCCAGGCCCGAGGAGTTTCCCATGCACAAAATACGTCTCCCCTCACACGAGCACGCACCAACCCTGGTAGGGCCCATTCCCGTTTCACCCCGTTTCGGAAGCGAACGTTTGTCATGCATGCAATGTCGCAGCACCGTGGGTTCCGCCGCTGCGCGCAGCTATCTCACAACGTGCGCACACGGAAACGTGAGACATTACAACACCGCGTCGGTGCATCGCATCAACTGCATCAACGTCAGCAGCATCAGCAGCGGCAGCAGCTGTGTGTTTTCCTCCGTTTGATTGACAGCCGCCGCTTGGCTTGTTTGGGATGGGCGTATTGGGATGCGCCAACGATGACGCCCTTCGTCGGTCGGCGAGAAGAATGTAGGTTGGCTGCAATGCGCAGCCAAATATAAACGGGACAAGGTTAATCGAATATCAGGCGGAAATTACTCAGCGCGCGCCGTTAGCGTTCGTTCCGGGGACGCTGGGAAATGTGGATAAGATTGAGTGGGAAATGTTGGTTATGCAACGGACAGAGTGGAGTACCATTTGTTAACTTCGCACTGAAATCGGTGCTTGAAAAACAAATTAGACGGTGAATATTAAAACAAGAAAACTGCAGTAGACTCTCGATTATACGCGGTCAAGGATGCCATGGTAACCACGATTCATCCAATCTGCAGATGCGTTGAAAAGATAGCAATTGAAAAGGAGGCAGAGAGTGATATTTAAAGTTCGGAGTCAGTGGCGGATTTAACGGTGCGTGGACTGAGCGACTGCGAGGGGCCCCGAACGACCTAGTTCCAAGTTCGTACGATTTTTACTTAAACAAATATTCAACAGAATTCATCAACATTCTGTAATGATCGAAAGGTAATAAATTAGAACGGCCAGTCTTTCAATAACAGATATTGTTACAGTATATTGTACAAATTAATGCTTGCGAACATAACGAAATAATGAAACGATATCCCATTGTATAATCAGAGTCGAAGAGTAACAGAAGGAAAATGTTTCATAGTAAATCAAACTGAAAACAACTATGTATTTGTATAAAGATAGCAAGGTTTAAGAATACATCGAGCAAGGTTTTGGAATATATCGAGCATAGGACTAAAAGAATGGATTGAAAAACTTGAACAGTTTGAACTATCTCATATCGGCAATAAGTTTTTTTTAAATATCCTGTTTGATGTTTCCATACATTTGAGAATGCTTTTCAAATGAATTCGTTCTAAAACGAGGTACGTGTTAAAACGAGTACTCTAAGAGCGTATTAACGGGGGAGTATAATGACGTAATAAAATTATATTTATTGAATAAGAATTGTTAGACATTTTTCTTTTCGAAATTTCAACTCAATCAACAAATTTCGCCGTAATAATTGTATGAATAAATTAAGAGTTTACATTGAATTTCTTGAAAAGCATATAAAAAATAACCAAATTTATCATTTTTTACGGTATATCATAGGGCCCCGTTCATTTTTCCGTTTAGAGCCCCCATAAGTGTAAATCCGCCACTGCTCGGAGTTTCACATTTTCTCTATAAAATCGCATTATCCTTCTTTGGAAAATGACCATCACAGTATTGTACGACAAGCATCAACCATCGAAAAATTTTGTTCATTTTCAAAGTGATTCAACTGTCGTAAATTAAATTTGAAACTTTTTTCCCGTGGAAAGTTACCTTTTTATAACAATTAACACTAAACAAGCGTACGACAATAAATTACTTTACGCTACGAGAGTCTCCTGTATTGCTTTAAAAACATTATATCAAGAGCATACATTCATCAGAATAAAATATAACAAAATGGATGCAGCTTAATAATTCAAATGAAACTCCACTCCATTACACTGTTTTCTCAATCGTCACTTGTTGCACACCTTTTGCCAGCATTCTATGGCTTTCCCTTCGAGAAGAAGAATATTCCGCCGACGCTCTCAGGGTTTCCCCATTGATGCGGGCCTCGGAATGAAACCACAAATTGCCCACAGCTTTTGAGCGTGCCAAACGTGCCGCCGCCGGCCAGGGCACTAGGTCAAACCCATCGGCAGCCGCCGGGTGCCATCCGCCTAAGGTTCAGTGGTTTCCAGCAAGCAAACAAAAAAGCTACCAACGGGTATAAAAAGAAACTCATAATAAACTCCTCGCGGTTGCCGCCGACCGCAGCCATTTGATGGAGCTTATCAGGAGCCCCTGGTGTGGGTTGCAAAAAAGCACCAACAGAGAGGCTTAAAGAAGCAGCCACTCGACACAACAAACCAAGGAGGAAATGTCAGCCATCGTAAATTATTATATTTATTACACTCCGATCGGATTTTTTTCGCTCGAACCTACAGCAACAAACGTGCTAATCGCATAACCCAGTTGGGGCGTTTTCAGGTTGTCTGAGGTTTGCGGACTCACGCGCCCGGTTTGTTTGTTCGCGCTTCTTCGAGGACTTAGAGGGGACCAGAATCAATCCCAACACCTTTGCCATTCGTTCGTTCGCGTCACTCGGAACGGAAATCGTTTCCTTTTGACCAAGCAACAAATTTATGAGCCTTTGATTGAGGGCATCTGCAATCTGTAGGTTTTTTCCACAATTAATTAGAAAATTTAGCAACCGATATAAGTTCTTGGAAGTGATAACAGTTCGTTTAAAAGATATCTACTAAATTTTCCCACGAGCTCGGGGGTCTTGTTTTTTTCCCCGTTTTTATTACACCCCAGCGCCGATTCCAATTTTGGTCCTGTCGATCGCGCCGCTCATATTCCCCGGCCATGTCAAACATTCGCCGACGGGCGAGGATTCATGCTATGATGCCTTCGATACTGTAAACCGGTACCTCGAGGCTCCCACGATCCCAGCATCCCAACGTTCCGCCATTCCAAGTGTCGTGTGAAACGCGATCTGCAAAACTCGAACAGCGCAGCCTAAACGAGTCACTGCATCATCGTCTTCGTGTTGAGGTGGTTAGCATTTTATGTTACTTCTGCCTTCCGGGCACCAAAGCGCTACACCAGCGGTGGAGGAGGATTTCGTCGTTGCCTTTATGGCTAGCTTGTACCATTTGCTTCACTGATATCCGGTTCAGGTTCATGTGGTTCGCGATAGATAAACTGGAATAGGACGCTTTCTACATTGCCGTTTAGTCGTTTATCTCAAATACTTGTATTTTCATAAACATATAACAGGCATTTTATGTATGCCATGGTAATAATCCATTGGCCTTAAGACAATTTTAGTTGAAATTATCTCAATTGTTTAAAAGTATGGAAAAAATATTACTAAAACCTTTTCAATCTTGTGAGGTGTTGAGAATGAATACAGTATCAAACAATGTTCATATTTTGAAGCATTTCAAACAAAATCAGCTAAAAATGAGCAATTCTATGTGGAATTGTAAAAACCCAGATTTAGCAGCAGAGCAAGAAGATGTTCTTTGTATAAAATCAGCTCAAAAACATGTTTTACCAAACATGTTAGATTGAAATCTTTATTTGATGCTTTTTTCTTCATTTAATTTTCATTTACGCATTATTTTCTTTCATTCATTTAAAAATAAAAAAATAAGATTTTTGAGAATGCAAGATTAGATACAAATTGCAAGATGTGGGCAAGATATTCCCAAGTATAACAAAATCTTACTTCTTTGTGCTAAATCGTGGATGAGGTAGACGGTGTTATTTAACACTATAATCAAATTTGGGGTCATTTTAACTCAAACGCGATTTTCAAATTTAATATCTAAAGAAAGGCTGAATATTACAAAATATATGGGATTTTTTATACACTCCTTCATCATTCCGCTAGCTCAGTGTGAAGCAAAAAGGTTTATTTGAACAGAATTTTATTTCTTTTCAACTTTTATATGTTCAAAATATGAAATGGAGTGTGTGATGTCATTTGTTATCTTAAAAATATCAAATTATTGTTTAAATGTGGCTTAATGTATAAGCTTTCAAAGCACACTTTTTTTTAATTCCCTTTTCTCATTTTGAAAAATAAAAGTTGTAATGAATTAAAACTTGGTTCAAATCAATCTTTCTTGCTTTACACCGAGCTAGCGGAATGATGAAGGAGTACATCAAAAATACTTAAACGCCAAAAGACAGTCAACAAATATTATTAAAAGAAGCCGTTTACGGATTTAAAAAATCTTGAAAACTGACGAAATTACAGCGTGTTAAAAATCAGGGGCCAAAATGAAAAAGCATTCGGAAAATTTTTCAAGCAATGTATTTTAGTGTTAAGAACATCTATGGTATATTTGACTGAAATATCCAGTTCTAAGACCATCCCAAATCTTTATTCTAAAATAAAGAGCAGTCCAAATCTTTATCTTTTGGAGAGCATTGTCGATCCTTTCATCTTGCAAATGACCTCTATAAATGGTTAACCGTTTCAAATGAATTCGACCAATTGTGACAATCCCTTTAATTCGGTGGAAATTCCCATTATTCGAACCCCTCAATGGCCTTGTCTTGTTTTGCTTTGTAACAACCAGCGAACAACGAACCCCCGGTTGGATTAAGCATTTCGCCCCAAAAACGATCTGATTTCTTCGGGAAAGCCCACTCGTCAACGCCCGATTATCGCACCGATCCGGAGGCCACCCAGCAGGACGCACTCGCTTTCCCTCCAACGAGGCACGAAACCGGCGAACACTACTCGGAACAGGGCAAGGCCGCCCTAAGTACATTTCAATCACGGGACCAAACACCCGCCCGAAATTGTAAATTGAAGAGATTGGGGGAGAGACGCGAAAGAAAAAACCTTCACCGCGGACATCGTCATCATTTACTCGTTGTGCAACTGCGTTGTCCATGCTGCTTCTATGCTGCCACCTCCTATCCCCCACCCAAAAAAAACATGCCGCCAAACAATCATCAAGAGCACGCCATGCACAGGAACGGAGGAATGGAACGGTCCACCGAGAGGGTGGGGGGCTTGTTGTTTTGGGAAAGAAAGTTCCCAACATTTGTCACACCTTCATCATGTTGGACCGATGGTTGTGTGGTTCAGCTGCGCGCACTAAATCAAGCGACCGATCGACCTTCCCCGTCCGCCACCCTTAAAGTCCACCCTTAGAGAAGGCTTCAGTAATCTGTTTTCTTCGAAAACCGGCGGAAAATAGAGCGTCCACAGTGAAGGGAAGCGGGACGTGGACGCCCTATGTGTTAAATCCGACGACGGAAGTGAACTGCCAAATCAAAACCTCATAAACGGCCAAACCGGGTGCGGCGGGCGGGTAGGTGTGGTGCGGGAAAACATGCGTTCAGATGGCGTCACTCCGCGAGTCGCGTTTAAATTTGAATACAAAACAAATTATAAACGAATTATGTGCCCCCACCTGAACCGGGAGAGGAGACCTCGGTATGCCCTTCGTTTTGGCCCGCGGCGCAAGCTTTCGCCCGACTTGGAGTGACTTTATTTATGATCTTTCATTTTCACATTGCTCAAACACACACACACACATGGTATGTTGCGAGTGAGCGATTGTCACCCAACATCATGGCCAGGCTTTGCACTGCGTCGGGCTGATATTTATTTCGAATTGGATTTTGGAAGTCCGGAAGTTCAGCCAGAGATCGCCCGATTAGCCATATGTGCCAGCAAGGGTTGCGGTTTTGGCTTCGTCCAGCCATGGACGGATTCAAAATGGCAATGAAATAAATAATCAGACATGAGTAATGCAGCTGTGACTTTAAAGCAACGAAGGAATGGCAGGATGGGTTGTTGGTTTTATCTGGTATCTTTAAACATCCCCGCCGGATGGTATTACACCATGCCAAAATCGGTTCGTCGGAGAGCAATATTATGCTAAAAATGAATTGAATGCGATTTCAGACAGAGATAAGAAAATATGATCGAGCCTTTAATAAATATCCTCATAACTCTGTCAAAAATAGGGGAAATATTGTTTCCTAAACTTTTACATTGTAAGTGCTGAGCTGTTGAAAATGATTGAGATTTTCATTATTGTCTATTTACCTGATATATAGGGTAACTGTACCAATAGTGGCGCACTGAGTCGTGTTACTAACAATTTGATGTAATTTTCAAGTATCTATTACAGAATATTTAACAAATTTATGCCAATTATGATCTTAACACCATTATTCTTCAGAAAAACGTCTATTTTTACAGTTTATCATTTAAAATACACGAAAAAAGCGTATTTTTCTTCCCAGTTGGTTGCTCCTGTAATGGTGGTATGGTTCCTATAATGGTGGTATCGTGTTCCTATAGTGGTGGTAGTACTTGGAAAACTTGGAAAATACTAAATATATTTTGATGATAATTTATTTTTGAAGCATATTTCAAACAGGAAGGCCAAATAACTCAGACCAATGCATTGTCTTGGCCATAGACCAATGCATTGGTCTCGTAGACCAATAATTTTTAAGGTGATTTATAGTCTAAAGGAAATCATGGCACTCCTTCTTAAGGAATCCAGCATTTTGGTACAACCTGTTTGGAAAATATGAATTTTGGAGCTTTAATATATTACGAAGTGGCAAAGCTTATCTTTTAAACACTCCGTAAAAGGGCAATGAACATTTCATACTAGTACAAATAACGCTAGCGTATTTATTTCTTCGTAAAGCTAGGATTTTATTCCACTACCTCCACTATTGGTGTAGCACCACTATAGGAGCACTTACCCTAATTAACCTTTCAATCAAAGTATATGGTGTACTATATATTCTCATACAAATTCAAATATCAATTATCTCGTAACACTAAGTCGGATTTTATCGGAATTAAATTTAAAATTGAATTTTGATTGAACTTGATTTTTTTATAGATTATTTACAAAATATATTCTCGAAAAATACTGCAACAAGTTTTGTACCAGATTCAAACTGGTTAAACTGCTTGTTTTTATTTGATAGAGTATAGGGCCACTTAAAATAACTCAGGGGATTGAGATCTGGTCCAGGGGGTCTTAGAGTGCTGGTAGTTCGGTCTTTCCGAATAAAAAGCCAGTTTAAATACCTTATCCTAAACAATGGCCGGAGCGGGACTTTAGAACCATAGAATGTTTCTTATAATATACGGAACATCCTTGTTCCTATAACCCCAAGATCTGGCATTTTTACCTGTCTGAAACTGCTACAGGATAAATAGCTTTCATCAGAAGAAACAAACACTGTGTCAGCGTGCCAAGGAAGCGTTTTTCTAATTCAACCCTTCACTATTTCTGCTTTTATTAAGTATGAACAATGAATGACAATAACTAAACCATATTTTTTATGTCTTATGTAAACACAGAAAAATATTCAACAAAATATGTAGAAAGCATATGAGCTGTAGATTGAGCTCAACGGGTAGATAAAAAAGAGCATGAGAATTTATTTGACCCCGTGTAAATGTTTATCAATGTATCCTCCTCGTTATGGCATACAAAGTATTTTTCCAATATTATTTACCAACCTTAAACAGTCAAAAACACATCGTGGTACTCTTCTTTCCCGTCAGCCTCGTTATCAAAATAATTCCCCATTAGCAAAACGTGCCGTTGCCCTCCACAACCAACCACCCGCCGATACAGCCTCTTGCTTCTTACCATGAAAAAAAACCCGACCTCGTTCGTACCAATCAGTCAAACGGGCGAAGTCGGAAAGGAAAAGCGAAAAGAATTGATATTGGAAAATTACGTCTAATTTATTGTTTTCCCTGCTTCCCGGCACGGTTTGCCGTTTAAGCTGCAGCTAATTATATGATCATCATCTGTACAAACGGAGCCGTTTGCCAGCGGTTAAACGTTACCAGCCTCGTGCCTCGCTGCTTGCCTGGAGTCGGCGTTTTCCGCTGGCGCGAAAACGAACCGAATATGAATCACCGGTCGAACTTTCGTTCGCAGAGTTACTTTAAAAAAACGGGACCAAGGTTGCGGAAACTGCTTGCCTTAGCTTCTTCTGGTGTACGAAAAACTTTGCAAATGGGATTTTTTTAACAACAATTATCCACACTTATAGATGCCCAATTAGCAAGCATCTCGTTCTCTCTCTCCCATTGTGAATAGATAAGTAAGTTTAAAACTCATACACTCAGATGGGAAGTATGGTTCAAGAAATGAGAGTCAAGGATCCCTTGAAAGAATAAAAAACGAACCTACATTGAAGGAGAAACCGCTTCTCACAATCGAAAAGTGAAGTGAAGTGAAGGGTTCACGTGGAATTGCAACACCAAACCGAAATGCAGTAATCAGAGCAAGGGAAAGAGAATAAAACAACACATAACAACAATGCAGCCTCATTTCGAGCAAACGGTTGGAAGTATACTACTGCTACTACCACTACCAAAGGCCGTTATTGCGCTCGGTTGCATTATGGAGCTGACATTTCGCGAGACCCAATTAATCACGGTAATCCTCCAAAGTTGTGTTGTTTTTTCTCAGAGACGATTAAACAAAAAAAAGATAAGCGCAAATGAAAGAGAGGCAGATCTGCGAGGAAAGCCACGGAAAGTTTATTTTACTTTTTTTCAGCCAGCAAAACATCGGGAGGACAATACAGATAAACGGCAAAGTACACCAGTACAATCTCGGCACCTAAAAAGCTTCTCTTTAAGGAGTTCACTTTTTACCCCCAAAAAAAGGGGGCTGTTTTTTTCACAAGATACAAAGTTATGTAACTGCGGCATTCGGTAGAGCCGAACCCGAATGTCGGCAAACTTCCAAAACGCAGCTTCCATAAACGAATTATGAACCACAAAACTCTTGACCGACCCTCCGAGAGCCCTCCGAGCGCTCGCGCAACGGTCACGTGCGTTTTTAAACACTCACCCATTGTTCGCCGAAAGTGTTTAATGGTGGGTTTATGTCTTCTGCAGCTTCTCTCGCAGCCCGCGCGGCCCCATCGAGTCCGGAAGAGAACATTCCGCGCGGTGTTGATCCGTAACGAGGCGAGGAAAAGCGAAGGAAAACCTTTCTTACGTACCTCGATGCATTAATCTTTACCGCAAAGCCTGGGCCCCTCGGGGTGGTCGAAATGTTTATTCGTTGAAATGTTCGTCCGATTAGGATCTGGCGTTCGTGGATGTGGTAGAGGAAGGCCGTGGTTCGGAAGTCCATTCCGATAGAGTGGCGCGATAACGCACGCCGGCCCAATATCGTTGGCCATCGGACCATCGGTGATAATGTCGGCGACCAGGCGTTCGCGTCCAAACCACGCCTTGCCGTTGTGTGGGAGTTGGGAGCCAACATAGCGTAGCATAGGCGCGTGTGCAGGCGATGGCTCCATCGGCCACCGGCGAAGCTCCACCCAAAAGCACGGTGATGATAATGGTAATAATGATGTTGATTGAATCGATCGTAAACATTTGATAAAACGATAATTTCCATGCCAGCGTGTAGCTTTATTATCGTACGTGCGTGCGTTTGCTCGATCGGTTTCGGCGAAAAGAAAGCGAAAGGTGAAAAAGGGTAGAGGCGAACATCGTTCACCCCTCAATTTTCCATGTGTTGTATTATTTCAGTGCCATTTGTTGAGCATTCTACCGTTTTTTAAATAATTTAATTTTTTTTCAATGCACATTTTGAATATTGTACAGTTAAATTTAACTCCAGTGGGTCTTTGTTATTCAGTCTATTTTCTCTTTTGGTTGATCTTGAAAGATCAATTACAAAAAAAAGTATCTGTTAATTTACATTGGATCAAACAACATGAAAAAAATAATTGTTCCTCGAATAAAAATATATCATATACCATTTTCAATACGAATGTTAATTTACCTGAAATATCGAGTGAATCACACATCGAGTACTATCAAAAAGTACTGTCGTACAAGGATTATGAAGGATTCAAGGGTTGTACGATTTTAGCTCACCTGTTGTTATCTCAACTAATTTTATGTTGGATTAGCAAAACGCCCCGGCGTTGCTCGGTTTAGGAGGGTTGTAGAAAAGCGTTATTTTTTCACGTTTGTTCTAAAATTTTGCTTTGCTCCTTTCCGACAACACTTCCAAGAAGCACCAGTCGAAACCAGGTTCTGAACTTAGATTTCTATTTTATGATATTTAATTATTTTGATGGGTCCGTTTTGATAGTTACAATAACGGCATGCTTAAAATAATTGATATTTCATCGATTCCTCGTGCTGATATTGATGAATACACCTTGATACACCTTGGTTGCTGTCATTGAATTACAGTTTGTTTGTCTTGTTAGTAAAACTGAGTTTAAAATGTAAAATTTAGATGATTATATTAGAAAACAGAAATCAATTATACCTTCAACAACATCTGCAGTTCATAAACTTAATGTGTGAAAAGTTTTAGAACCAACGGTTCAGTATTAGTCGGGTTTTTAGTTTACATAAAACTCCATATAAAAAAGCTAAAATATCTAATAGATGTACTGAAAGAGAAAAGAATTCTTTTCAGTATATCTTCCTAACTTTGTCGCAATTAATAACTTTGTGCGTTTAAGCTAAATAAAAAATAAAGAAACCATAAATTCATAATTTAAATGTGTTGATTTTCGAATAAAATCTAAAAACAAATGACAGAAGATCACTTCACGTCCAAGCTTACATTGTATCTTTCAATCTAATGTTGAATGATAGCTTGTTCTAAAAGGAACCGAAATTAAACCATTTGACCATTACAATGTGAATTATTTCTTTCATCTCATGCTTATTCTCTTGGAAAGATTTAATTATTTTTTTCTTTATTCTTTTACAAACCCATAAATCCAAAACACTTTTTACCAAACGTTCAATCACATTACCCCAAAGGTCAAAGCTGTAACATTTCCATAAACGACGATGAAATATGTTACATACTGCTTACCTCCACGTTAAACGATTGGATAACGCTTTAATGAATTGCATTTCGTCGGCAACACGCGTAACAATAGCTCGCAACAATCCCGTTTGGGGCTTAATTCAATCAATTCACTATCTGTTTTAATTGCACGACCAGAAACTGCAACCTTCGCCCCACATTCGACGCAATCGATCTGGGGCAAAAGTTCTGATTTCAGATTTAATTAGCCGCTCCCGCTCCGAACCCCCCCCTGCGGAAGCTTACTTTTCCAGCATCCAGCGGGCAACGATGTGAAATTTACCTTCTCCGGAGGTAACGCAGAACAAAAAACCCGACCAACCAACCCTTCACATCCGCCGAGGCCAATTAATGTCTGGGTCGATTAAAAGTACCTATTTCACCTCGGCTCGGTTCCACGGTCGGTCGGATGGGGTTTGGAAAATTTGCGCCTCGGCTGGCCTTAGCATGTCTCCGCTAGCATGACCGTGGCATGCAAGCGATGCATGTTTATGCTGGGTACGGTCGATGTACGAAATTCCGGCGTTCGTTAAGGAACTGTTCGAATTGCATATATAATAGTGGTCTGGAATGGGTTTTGTTGAAAGCAAATGCAGCGAAAACAAAAATGACCCAAATTATAAATTCACACTGTGCCATTGAAAAGGAAAGCGACAACGGCATTCGAACCATCTGGATATCTAAATTAGTGACGGCTAATAAATTTGTTTACCCACAAAGTGTTAAACGTTTAGGCCGGGGGAAAACGCTTTTAATTAATCCAAACGCCCTTACACTTTTGTTTTTCTCACACACCGAAACGGCTGTGTTCGCCCGGCAAAAGAAGCCGATGGAAGAAGAAATTGAAATAATTAAAACATTGAGGCGTCGTTCGGAAAACGTTTCCCATCGCGGCGAATACGCAGAGACCGCTCCGGGGGGTGTGACAGGCTTCGATCAAAGTCGATCACTCCGAGAAACAGCAACGTTGCCAGCAAGTGACCGGGAAGGGGTGTGGTGACCCGTAACCTAAAACGCCTCCCGATTAAAATAGCGCGCCACCAGAAGCTTTCCCAAGCCTCCGAACGACAGCCTTGAGCGGTGAACAAAAAGGTGTGAACTCTTGTCAAGTAGATCTCACTTTCGTTCGGGCTCTTTCAGGTGGTGTTCTGCTCTTTTTCTTCTACTAACTGTTTTCCAATCGTTTTTCACCTGACAAATGAAGCTTGTATAAGCGATAGTGGGGCCGGTGTTCGGATGACCGTAAGGGTCGTTTTTATTTCTTCTCCTGATGTGGCGTTGAGTGTATGGTTTTCTTGGGACACGAAAGTGTCATTCGATCTGCCCCCCGACCGGGGTACGCCACCAGTGTTGAGAGTTTTATTGTCGGTTTCCCGTTTGAAGTTACCCCCAAACGTGAGCAACACATTAGCCGACAGCTAACACACCCGAAACAGTTGCAACATTGTGGAATGTCGTTGATGAAAGTTTACAGAATAGGTTTTTCTTCTTCGTTAACTCAGGTTCAATGCACCAGTATTGGCAAAACCTGACTGACAGACCGCTTTATAGGACTTTAGCAACCCATTTGTTGAAACATCCGCTGTATATTTTCAGTTGTTGTGTTAAGTATAATAATAGTGAGAAATTTGGAAAATAAATAATGGTAAAATAATTATACATTTAAATGTGCGCATAATGCTTCATCTTCTGCTGTTGACAGATACAATGAAGGAAATTAATTCGTTCAAAATTGATCGTCCTTAAAAACCCTATACACAAAAATGAGCAACGTAAAAGTTGATAATTTAATATCTTCATTTATTAAATATGTTTTGAAACAGCCTTTGTGAATTATTTGTCTCTAAATAATGTCTGTTCAATAACCATTTCTAATCAAAATCGAATTATTCTTGGAAGAAGTCTGAGTCAACTGGGAAATTCAACAGATTAAACCCAATGGAAAATATAAAATGCATCTAATCAGAGGAAATCTTCGCATTTATTTGTCCTTGATCTGGCAGTCTGCGCGCATGAGGCTAACTCGCAGTTTCTCGTCCCTTTTTGCCTACTTCTGAGCAGTCAACGACCTCAAGCAAAATCTCCAAAAGTGTAGTCCACCGGGAAGAGGCTTCTTTTCCTTCGTTTGCACTCGGCAAGAATTTGCAAAACCGGAAATTCCACTTCTCTACAACACGTCATGCCGCGAGTGCAGCGTGCATGCGTGCATGTTGTAACGTCGTGGATTAATTTGTAGAACGTTGGTGAGAGAAATTTATTAAAAGTATAAACCGCCCTCCCATTTCTCCCACTGCGCGATCCCTCGAGGTCTTCCCTGTCGCTTCGTCAGCATCCGATCTTTCGCTGCTTATCTGGAAATCGATGTCACGGTTCGCGATCGATGAGCCGTATCGTGTTGCTTACGCCCAAGTGCCAAAGTGTTCGGCCTGCTTCGACCACCATGTCCGCGGGCCGTGGGTGTGTGTGTGTATGTTAAACCTCACCTTTCCTCCACTCACTCCTGATTGACCAACAGTACGGCCAATATCCCGAGGGTCTGTGTAAGGCCATGGCTCGAACATGCAACAGGACCTGCTACGTCGAGCGACGAGTTGGCAAGAATTTCACCATAAAAACGCCTCTTCCATCCAACACCACTGGTTTGCCACGGGCCTCCCAAATGGATGGACACACACGGAATACATTAAGCAGGAACCTGTTATTGGGACGCCTTGACCGGCAGGCAGGGATCACCGTGCGGATGGGATGCGTCACCGCAGCGAAGTTCATAAACCGAGCCCCGAACGATCGCTTGCCGCAGGGTCTTATTATTCACTTCACTTTATTATTATTATTATTTTCCATTTTTAAACCCGTCAACCACACAAGTGCACAATTGTTCTCGAACAATCCTTATGGAACCGCACTCATAAACGATGAAGACTGGTTGGAAAATTGCCTGTTGCGAGCATAGGCAGCCTAGAGATGAGAAAATCAGATCTCACGTGGGACGCGATTCGGCTAAGATCGCTCCTTTAAATCCGATCCGAATCCCTGCTGCGACAATTAACAGACTGCAGATCAAAATCCCGAGGGATCTGAATTCCGGAGTTTAAACATGAAAGATCCAAATCCCAATGCGTAGCCGAATTTTGATTGTGGATTCTAAGAAATCTAAATCTAGACTCTGGAGCTCGTTCCTCAAGAACCCTATTTTGGGTTCAAATCAGTTTAGGATGAATCTTCTGAATCCGATCCGTTGGCAGATTACAGATTGAAATCCCATGAGGATCTTAGTCCAGGATTCCAAACATGAAATATCCAAATCCCAATGCGTAGCCGAATTATGATTGTGGAACCCAAGGAATCTAACTTCGGTCGCTGGATCTGGATTCCAATACGAGACTTGGATCCTCAAACACTCTACTTTGAGTTCACATCGATTTAGGATGGATCTTCTGAATCCGATCACAAATCAACATACCAAGGTATCTTAGTCCCGGATTCCAAAAATGAAAGATCCAAATCTCAATGCGTAATCGAGTTCTAATTATCTTATGGAATCTAAATCCGGACTCTGGAGCTGGAGTCCAATACCTGATTTGGACCCTCCGAAAGCCGGTTTTGGGTTCGAATCGACTAAGTATTGATCTCCTTAATTTGATTAGAATTTCTGCTACGAAGATCAAGTTCCCCAGAGATCCCAATTCCGGACTGCAGACATTATAGATCCAGATATCAATGGATCTGAATTCCAAAGAATCTATTTTCGTGCTCTGGATCTAGATTTCAATAGAGGATTTGGACCCTGACGTACCCTGATTTTGGTACAACTCCGGATCCGGATATCCGTGATTCAAAGTCCCAGAATCCTATCCAGATCCTTTTCCCCAACACTCGCCATTTTGGGGACAGGTTTCCGCTCCGGTATTGCTCACCTCTGCGTCATCTTTCGCGCTGCCACTGTCATTTCGGTGCACCTTGCCATCCTACACACCATTCACGCGCCATTTTGGTGGCGTTGGCGAATGCGGTAGTAAATTATAAGTCCTCCTCTTCATGCAGCTACTTGCGGCGGACACACCACCATGACACCTACGGAACGTGCTGTGCCGTATGTGCTGCACCGTTCGCTTGTGGAACGCACCTTCCGGTTTACAGCATCTAGCTCTCTGCAAGAGGGCCGACGGGCGGAAAAGTATAAGCGCGCAGCAGCCGGTGCATGTGCCAATTTTATTTCATTTTCATTCGATCTCTTCCATCCTTCACCATCTTCGTCGTCACTTGGACGCAGGCGGTAATTACGGTGGCGTTCGAAGACACTCATCTCTCAGCCAGCTGCCGAGGTACGCCTCTGTAGAAAACGCCCCTTAAAAGGGCCTGGTGCATATGAAAGACGGCTGGCCTCATCCTGTTTGATCTGGATTGTAATAGTAAAATGAGTATTGAACAATCTAATATAACTCGTTGCTGAGCAGAGTCTTAACGTTTTAAGAAATTCTTAAGGTTTGCTTTGATGAACAAAAACATCCCAATATTTGGGTTAATGGTACGGCTCAATAAGCCAACGAAAGAAAATAAATAAACAAGTAATCAAAACAGCTTCACGTCAACATTTTTGTTGGCTACCTGCGCGCGAACCTCACATTTCACATTTTCCGAAAGCTTTTAAATTGGTTTGTTTTCCCATCCATAAATCGTCTCGCTCCGCCGTGGTACAGTTTTATGCTCACTCGAATGAGTGTCCCAGAAGACCTCCTCCCGGGACGGGCACGCGAGAGCACGCTATAATTTCCGCCATTCGCCAAAAACATTACACAACCCCCGCCCGGCAAACCTTTTTTTGGGACGGTCGTCCGCGCAACACAAATAAATAACTAAAACGAAACATTTCTCGCTCGCGTAAAATCGCGTCGCGTTTCGCTTCTGTTGCTATATTACGCAGACATTTCTTTTTCATTTGTTGTATGGGGGTTTTTCTTTTTGTTTCGATCGAGATCACTCTCGTTCGCTTTTGGAAGCGAGCAACAAAATAAAAACCCAGCCACAATGGCGTTGGTGCACTTCTAAAAACCGTACGCGACCAGGCTGGTCTGCAAAGTTTTCCCGGCACTCGGAAACTGGGAAGAAAGGTGTGAATGTTATCCATCGTCGTCTTCGTCGTCGTCGTCGGCGGCGGCGTCGTGAATAATTCATTCGGAACAATCCGGCGACAGGTACGGCGAGAGACAAAGCACGGAAGAAAAGGTTGGTTTCGAACGGCACACAAAAAAAACAATCCACTTAAATAAATCGCATTGATCGGAAAACGGAGGTGCAAATTAACACCGGCACAAACTGCCATTAACGAGATTTGTTTTCGTTTCACGGCTCATTTGATTTTCACCGAGACGTACAGAATGGGTTGTCGTGGTCTCCTTCTTCATCCATTTAATGTATTGTATTTTTGATTAGCATTCCTCTGACATGGTTATGCAAGACCAATAAATGTATTCTAGATTTGTTTATCAGATTACCCAGTAAAAGTTTAAAGATAAGCAGTATCTTTTTATGATTACATCGGAGGTGTCGAGCTTTGAAATTATCAAATAATCAGAAGCTAAATCCTCGTGTTGCAGAAAATTACTAACGATGGCCGGACCACAGAACCGTAACCAAAACCACTTAGTGAGCGAATTTTTCTTTTAAACTCATTGATGCTTTTCCTTTTTGTTTTCGAATAAAACTTACGACATCTAATGCGGCCACAGAGAAAGAGGAAAAATTCGTGCGTCAAAGAAAATAAATCAAACGTTTTTATAATTTTCCTAGCCCACCTTTTTGGCTCGAGGAATTTTTCATTTACACTCGTTTCATACGGCTCAAAACAATGTAACATCCTCTGAAATTTACGCGAGGCGCCACAACTAACAAGCATGTTACGACGTCTGAAGTATATCAAAACAGAAAACAATGACTAGTAACCCAGAGGACAAAAATGAGGCCTATATTCTATTTTTCAAAGTAAAGCTTAAGATGAGCGTAAGATTTTAAAGTAGTTTTTAACTTTCAACCGACTCATTGAATAGGAAAATTGCCTTTTACTTTTCTATCCTTGGTCCATTCCCTATCGCTTACGTCGCAATGTTTTATCCCGCATTCATGTCCAAAAAATTCATATGAAAAACATAAACCAATAGCGTTGACGTTAGACTCGCTAAATGAACGTACGAAACATGCGCGAACGCCTCGTGCAGAGAGTTTCCCATCAATCACGGCGCCATCACACCATCATTTTCTTCCACGCGGCCTTCATTTTTCCTTCGTTCAGTCTTGAATTTTGTGCTTTCTTTCAATTTGCTGATTGGTGTTTATTTATTCGGTTATTTTTGTTTTGTTCTTTGCTAAAGTGCGAAAAGAACAAGTCGGGTGAAACGAGGGAAGCAGCTTATAATTTGTAAAGTATTTGCAAGGACCCTACGTGAGGGGTGGGGAAAGGGCGATACGAGGGACGGTGTTGAACAGCAATCTTCTCCCATGTGATTATACCGACATAATGATCGCGATTGGTGCGAAATATTATGCAAGCCGCGCCGTGCCAATCAACGTGCCCGAAAAAGGGAATCTAATCAGTAGCGCTTCAGTCTGCAATTTGCAGCGCTTTTCATTTCGTTTCATACCAAGAACCAACCGCAGGCTAATGTGGTGTAAATGGGCGTAAACATTTTCTATTTTTGTGTATGAGGAAAAAATAAACAAACCGCAAAAAGTCGCCATTTTTTTCGTGTCCTGTCGAGAGTCCGTGCGGTACAAATCAGATCGCGCCAGATCATTACGTAAATCGATTCCAGCCCAGACAGAAGGAACCCCGTTTAACTGTCGGATCTGTTACAAACCTTTTTGCTGAGGCGCAAAACAGCGAGGAAATGAAATGATGCCCCAGAAAAAGAAAAAGCCAGCTGAAGAGTGTAAAGGTACGTGAATCGTACCTCCCTTCAACTAGCAACCATTAGGAAGGCTGCCAGCGATGCTTGAACTAGATCTCGTCATTCATCTTTTCTTTTTCACTTCTAAACCCCCTTCTTCCTACCGCGAGCCCCGACTCGCTGAGATGATCGGATTGGCGATGATCACAGTAGATTACTTCCGGCGGTAATTATTTGCTAACCGGCAGCCCCTTCAGCACACACACACACACACAAACACAATGTGATCGCTCCCGATTTGTCCGGCAGCTGCAAGAGCGAAAAGACCTGTTCCTATTACCACTGCTCGTTGCGCCGACCCTTCGCCAATCATGTTTTCTGCTGTCCAAACGGTGTGTAATGCTCAACTTCCTTGCCAAGCCCAGTGGAGCAGGCTTTTTCTTTTTACCCTCGTCGCAGTTCCATAACCGGCGGTAACGAGATCACTCGATCGAGCATCGAGTCGGTGGATCCAATCACCTGACGCAGTCCCATCCCCTTTTCCACTCCCTGGCGACTGTAGGTTCTCGAGGCATATTATTCCGTTTTGGCCATCGCGTCCCAGTATGGAACCCTCGTCTCGAACGGGTTCGTAGTTCTCGCTCGTGTCATCAGGTCGGATGCTGCTGCTGTTTTGCTGTGACTCGCATTGATTGACTCCGCTCGAGGCGCCCGCCGTGTCGAATCGAAGACCTTACCTTAGCTGACCCCTTAGTAGCGCCGGAGCAGCACCCCCAGTGTGTTTTGGTGAGTGATGCGACACGCCGGTTCAATGATACAGGCGGCAGTCGTGCGCGTTGCAAGGTCGTTCGCCGAGCGCAATGTTACATTCGCCGATCGCATTAGTTCCCTCGAGCGGCGGGGTTTGTTTTTCTCAGCTGTCTCAGAACTAGCCCGGGACTTTGAGAAGTTGGACGGCCCATTTATGGCTGCCGCATTGCCATTTGTAGCATGAACCCACGGAACAGGGTGAGGATTGAAAGGTGTGAGGCGCTTACACCACAGCCACATCGTTGCTGTGTTTTGGTTCCGCATTGGCAACAGCTTTGGGAACCACACTCTATTCTGGCAGAGTTAGGACTGGGTGTTTGGAAAATTAATTTAAATTTCAACACGACATTCAAAGCAGTTAATATTCTCCCCGCGAAATGTTCGTTCGATGATGGTCTGTAGACACTAATGTTTATGGGCTATGTGTAACATTCTTCACCACCAAATAGTGCCGTATTTCACCGGTGAATTGATGGAGCTTACCGTTTCACACCTCTAACGTTCTATTTAGAACGCAGAATGGACATGAACCGTCGTCCCTCCTAATTGCTTCACCAAACGGACTCGTAAATGTTTATAGCTCCTAAGCTCACATCGCGTAAGTCTACTGTTCGTACCTCGCAAGACCAATCCCATGCCACCGGGACCAATGTGACATGCGAGAGCGACGGAGCCTGAGGAAACTTGTTGCACGTTCACTGAACTGCTGCCGGACGCCATCCTTCGTCTCGGACCATAATTAATTCATAAAACTCGCCACCCGGGGCCACCGATCAGCCATCTGATCGGGGTGCCTAAAACGGTAGCAAACAAGTGTACTGGCCCCACGAAGGGAGACTTCAACAACTTCTCGCGGTGGTAGCAAGTGAAGCATCACGCTTGCAATCCGGTGTACAAGGTGGCGCAACAAGAAACGTGCAAAAGCGAACGATCGCTTGCAAAGGGGGAGAACTCGTTAGAAAACTATAGCCGACTAAGTGAAGTGTCGTGGATTACAACTTAAAACATAAAAATAAAATCAACCCAAATCCCATCTTCGTTGCGTTCGCGTTTCGTTCTGCCTTTTTTTTGCTATTTAAATGTTCGTGTTCTTTGATTAGCTGACCCACGATCGAACACCTCACGAATTCGCTAATGATCGACACTTTTTACCAGGGCGAGATTGTGCAGCCATTTTTTAACGTCACCATCGAATCGGTACGCTCCCTTTTCCTTCCCTTTTCCGTCGCTATCTGCGGAGGTCATCGGGGAAGGTCGTCGGAATGACGTTTTGTTTCCCATGGTTTCGTGAGGTCAGAAAACCCGGTGAGGAGTTGCTGCTACGTCAGGTGGTGAAGTGTTTGCGAAGTGGATTTTGAAATAGAATAAAATCGCAAACCCTTCAGTGCACTTGAGCACCACTTTTCTCATTCGCAAAATAAAGCATCCTCAATTCTAAACACTTCAATGTGCTACTTTGCGCACTAAAATATTACTCTTTTTCGATAACTGCTACTTGAAAGTTGTGGGGGAAAACGGCACCATCATTTCGTGGGGATCTTGTTTGGATTAAATGTTAGTTAGGGAAGGTTGGTGGGGTCACGTTTAACCTGGCGGAAGACACCGACCGCCGAGGCCGCGTCGAGTGTTTACCTTTTACAACCACCGACAACAAAATCATCTTCCAAAGGTCACGCGTGAGTCACTGAAAATGTGATGTTTTGATGTGTGCCCATGAAACGGGTGAGACATAGCTGTTGACATCGGCTCGGTGCACGCCTCTTCCAGTCGTGTAGCGTACAAATGAACTAATCAAACAGTACGAATCTGTTTGCCGATTCCGTAACGATAAAATACCAATTTATCTTATTCATTACTTTTGTCCCGTCGGTTGTTGGCTGCCGAATGTTTTTTCCTCCCCATACCGCCAACCAACCAAGTCACCTCTTCGAGTGGCGGCAATTTTGAACATCAAAAATAAATAAACAACACCGCTCGATGCGCACCGACGGATGCTGGATATGCGAAAAGTTACACCCACCCGAAGCCGGGTGTTTACCTCAGAAAAAAGGAACGGCAAGGAGGGCAAAAATCACCTAACATGAACCCATTTGCAATGTGGAACCAACATCACAACGACGGGGCGAAGAATGGCCTCTCATTGTCGCCGAATTGGTCCCACTTTCGTGAGCGAAAACAAGGCCCCCGAAAGGAGTTTTAGTCGGCTCTCGACGAAGGATCGCTCAGTCTAGCGTTCCGCAGAAAAATGCATGCCCGGGCCAGGGGGAAAATTAATATTCATGACTGTTGTTTATTTTCGGATTTCTAGCTCGCGTTCGCAGCCTCGAGGCTGGCAGAAGGGAAAAAAAGAGCTATACCTCCACTATGTACACATGTGACGGCCGATCGATTTACACCGATATGGCCGGGAGTGTCACGGTGTGAGGGGAGTGGACGGCGGGTCAGCAAATATTAAATATTTACACAAATGAATGGGCCCTGTTGCTGCTTCTCTCGCGAAGGCCACGATGGGCTCCGGACGGGCAGGTTAATGATGATCCTCGTATGAGGTGGCACCTGGACGAGGTGGGGAGGGGGTATGCAAAAAGGGATTGAAAAGGAACCAAAACCATCAAAAGAAAAAATAAACGCCCGAAAATCCACACCAAACGCTCGCTCGTACGCATAAGCGGGGTTCGTTGCTTTTGCCAATGTTGAAGTCTTTCGTCCATTGCGTTACTTGCCGAATAACGAAAGGACAGCAAAAAACCCAGCGTTTGCTATCAACCCGTCGACCGAGAAGCCGACTGGCAGACCCCGAATTACGTCACGGAGCGAGACGGAGCCGAGAAGCTCTTGGATGGGTTCTTTTCGGGGAGCCTATTTGGAGGGTTATTTTCGTTGGCGAAAAGGCTTGATGTCGTGTTTTTTTTTTTTGTTCCTTCGTCGTCGCACATCACGTCATCTTGCTAGACGGTATCTGGCACTTTGGTTCGCATCCGAGGATCAGTTTTCGGTAGCGTGCGAGTGTGATCGGTTGTGAGTCGGTTGTTTAGGGGGAAAAAACAGGTTCGTGTGACATTTGAACCGTTCTGTTGAACCTGCTCACATAATATTTTTTTAAAGTGATTAGTCTGTTCTAATGAGCAAAAACTAATTGTATCTATTTGCACTGAAGAAAGCCTTGAAAGTTGAGACAAACTTTCTCGGTTGTGTTTTCATTTAGCTCGCATTTCTTCGGCACTGATGTCTTGGGGAGTGTACCACCAACGATTTAGGTCAAGCGAGCGCGATACGGGGGTCCCGGTGGCCTCGTTGCGAAACAAAGAAGTTTCCTAGGCCACCCAGAACCACCACCTACCACCACCCAACCTAACTCAACCCTACACGCAGTAGTCGCCATTTCATTTAACGTTCGATCTTCGATTGCTTCCTTTCCGTTCCGTTTCAGTGCGCGCCGAGTCCTCGCCGAGTGGTGAAGAGGGTGAACGTGGGTCTTCCCGGAGGAAGCCAGCTCACCCTATCGGTTGGTGGTGCAATCATCTCTTCTCTGGCCCCGGGAATTCGATCCTTACCGCTGACGAAGCCTGCGATGCCCACCGATCCGACCGCTTCCACCGAGCACAACCGAACGAACGTGGTCTTCGGCCCTCTACCTTAATGATACGCTATCGTGTAACCGAGCCCTCCGTCCAACATCGTCGCTGATAGCGACGGGCGAATAAAACGAACCGAACCCAAAGGGAAGAAAGGGCGTCCAGTGTTTCCAAACAAAACCCGCGCCGAACGCACCAAACAGCGCTGCAAAAAGCATTAATCATCCGGAACAGCGGGAAAGAAGAAAAACCGCACCACAAAGTGGGGGGAGCTAGCCCGGGAAAATCAATACCGAACCGGCGGTGAGTGTGTGCAGCGGCGTGGCCGGAACGAATTGAGAACGGGCGCAACGGAGCAGCCAGATATATGCCGATCGACGCCGATCGCCTCCAGGATGAGCACGAACTCGCCGGGAACGCCGAAGAAGTGTCGGCTGATACTGCAACAATGTCTGGCGATACAGCTGACCAAGCCGGGCAACCCGCCGGAGGACTTCTGGATGTACGACAGCGGCTACACGATCTTCCAGGTGAGTGTGAGCTGGGGGAGGGAAAATTATGTGCAACTATATTTTGCAATGATTTGTGTGATTACCCGCTGATCCCCCATTGCTGGTGCTCAATTTAATCCCGATGCAATTTGGGTGACCGCAGGCCGATCGATCGGCGTATTAATAAAACTGTAAGCATGTTTTGATGTGCCCTTGTTTTATCACGAAACCATCAGGACTGCATGTTGTTTGTGGAGTGGGTGGAATGTTTCTGTTCGAGAAATAGGTATTAAGTCGTAAATGCGTATTTTTTCACAAGAATTAAATTCTTACATTTTAAAATATTTCAAACGAAACTTGAAACATAATATTGTGGCGAAGGTTTTATTCTCATTCCATGCATTATTTTCCAACTAATTCAATTTACATCGGCTTTAAGCATGAACGCAAACAGCAAACATTAAAAATTTCAAGCAAAGATTTTCTCGTTAAGTTTAGGCCTTAAAATATTTTCGCCTTGAAAAAGGAAATAAAAAATGGCTGCTGTTATTCTTAGGGAAACAAGTCCGATCGAAAGTCTGGATTTTATTGCCTAAGACGAAACTTTTTGAATATTTACCACCGCAAAAACATTATAATTGCTTTAACATTAATTATCGAGTATTTTATTCGAATTTGAAGAGGATTGAACAAACTAGCTTCAACAGGTATTTACAAGCTTATTTCCAGCATGTAACATATTTATTTGGATAATTAATCGAACGCTAGGTTTACATGAATATTGTTGTTTAACTAATTTAAAAATATTCGCCTGGTTTCGATTCAAATTTAAATTGTTTTCTAACCAAGAGGAAATGTTTTGGCATAAACTATATTAGAAGATTAGGTCGTCTAGCTTTGCAGAATTGATGAGAAGAAGATTCACTGAATTAGTAAAAATAATTACTCGCTGCTAGTGCTTTCATATCAAACTCATTTAATTACTATTCAGGGAAAACCATCTCTTCTTTAGTAATCTTAAAATTTTTATTACAAACTTTCTCTCTGTAAAAAAATTACATTCAGGATTTAATTTGATGATTTTATAATATTTGTCCATAGACTCGAAATTCATTTTTACTAAAATGGGTGGATTTTTCTCAACAACAAAATAAGAAAAGTTCTGAAGCCTGACAGCCGAACATGTAGAAAAACCACGACTACAACCCAGTAGCTAATCAGCACTTTCACTTCATTAAATACATTACCAAGGGATGGAAAATAAACAAGTTTTTCCTAAGCCCGTCCCTCCCTGTCCTGCAGCGATCCTGCTTATCGAGAATGCAAATCGGCAGACACATCCTGCCTTTGCATTTGCAGCGAAAGTGATCCCTCGATGCACGGAAACGTATGACAGACAGAATAAATTATGTAATCCGGTTCGCCAGTAATGCGATAATCGACGGTTGTCGTTGTCTGTTCTTTGCTCTCATTATCAAGAATCAAAACGATACATCCGGATGCTCGATTGCGTTTTCCTTTTCCTTCAACAAGGTTTTTATTTTAACATCCGTTCATAAAATAAGAGCTTCGAGGCTAAAACGCTTCCCTTTTTCCCGGCTGACGCATTGGCTCATTGTTATCGATCGCAAACGAAACCGCCGATCGTCGCTTCCCGCATTCGCGGTGGTAATGACAATAAATAAAACGGAAACAGTAGCAGCTCATATGTTGTGATCAGTACCCCGCATTCCGAACATTTTCCGGGCAGGACAAAGCTCCGGTTGGTCGCCCGACGACGTGCCCTGGAGGAGATTAGATGAAAAAACGCCACGAACCAATCGGTGCTTTGATCCGCATTTAAGTTATCACTATTTACACACTTTAACATGCATCTTAATGCACACAACATTACACT
>KE525344.1:729801-740838 GCA_000441895.2 Anopheles sinensis
TATATGATCAATTTATAAAATATCAAGTTCACGAACCCAGTTATATTTTTTTTTTCGAGAACGCGAACCCAGCTTTGCAAACCGGAATACAACCCTGTATAGCACATCTGATGTCAATATTAGGGATTTTGTTGTGATACTGTTATTCGTAAACAAAATATTGGAAGCGGTAATCTGCTCAGTTTGCTATAAGTTAGTTGATAAATTATTCGTTAAAAGTGCTTCGTTTGCATCTTCCCTGTTGTATTGCAACTTCTACAAAGATCCGAAACATGCCGAAACGCAATGTGGCTTTTATCAAACCGGAAGAGCCTAGTTTTCTTAAAAAAATTAAAGAACAAATCGGCTACAGAGAAGGACCGTCACTAGATGCTAAGGTAAGAAGCTGCAAGCCTAGGAAAAACATTATTAAACATACGATGCATTTCTTTTTACAGCGTGAAGCTATCGAAAATTACGAAGACTCCGATGACGAGGAAAAGGAAGACGAAAAACCGCAGGTGGTTGTTATCAAAGAGGGTGATCTTACAGAAGAGGAAGCAGCGAAGGCTTTAAAAGGTGTGACCACAAGGCATCGTACTTCAAGAGTAATTCTATTGTCTATTTAATATCATACTTTATTTTCAGAGGAAAGCGAAAAACCAGCCGATCTCGACCAGAAGATTGTGTTCAAATCAAGAAAATCTAAGCCTGAGAAAGCAGAACCACAACCGAAACCTAAACCAGCCGAAAAGAAAGCGAAACGGGCAAAAGAAAAGGAGCAAAAAAGTAAACTATCGTTCAACGACGATGACGAAGAGGAAGAGGAAGTTTAGATTAAAGATGATTTTTAACTAAAGTTTCTACAAGTGTTTTGCATTTGTGACGCAGTATCACTTAATTTTCAGAAACTTGAATAGCCAAACAATTGCTATTTTGTATCAGGTATGGATTATTGATAGGATTTGTGTGTTTGTACATAGTTTCCAAATCCTTTCTGATCCTTATATCCTGGAAACACCTCGCTTTTTTTTTAAGTATTTGCGTTAGAACCAAGATAGGTATCAGAACGAGGTTGCTGCATCCGCTGCAAATTCATTTTTAATGGTTTCAATTCTGTTTGTTTGCGACAATCATTATTGTGCGCGTGCAATTCTTTAGCAGCTTCAGGACAAATCACGATAGCCAAAAATAAACATAAATTAAGCTACCATAACGAGGTTATGAGCTTACCTCCTTCTTAACCAATCGTGATTATAGCACAACTTTGCCAACAGATAATAATGAATTAAAACGAAAAAGCGAAAAAATTGTTCGGTTTCACCAACTGAACAAGCAATTTAGGTAATGGGCCCATGGTCTATATCGTATAAAACTTTGTTGTGCAGATCTGAAAGCCATGTCACACGAAGCGCGAACTCAAAAACTTTGCGGCGCAAAGTGGGGGCAACGCGCGAAGAATATGTCAAAAACTTTTCAGCTCACGGAGCTGCAAACTGCATGCGCGAACTTTTTGACAACAGAGAAGCCGGACGAAGAAGCAGAAACGAGCCGAACTTTGCGCTTGCCACGCAGTGGTACCCAAAACATTGTTACACGAAGCGCGAAGATTTTGACGTAAACTTATACAATTTTTGAGTTTGCACTTGAATTTTGCGCTTCATGTAACGGGCCCTTGAAGTGTGATTTTGAGCAATTTTAAGCTTACTGTCAAAATTATGGCGGTGCAGAAAGCAGTATTGAATGGACCTTACTCTGTACCGATCTTGGTGACAGCTCGTGAAACAGCAGCTTTGTGCAGCGCTAAGCACAAGCCGCTCAATGTAGAGCTGACCGTCAAAGCAGTCACACGTGTGTTCCGTGACAGAGCTCTACTTACGGATTGTATTGATTTAAAAAAAGGAAAAACATCCAGCAGCAACCAGTTCAAGCGTGTATAGGTAACGTGTTAATTTCGCGCTACCAGCAGCGCATTCAGCATAACAAAAATCTCCTCTCGTGTTCGTGGAAATGTCAAACGGCGCGTCGAAACAGCCGGCGATGGGCTAGGTTTATGTTGGTGTCATTCGCGTTTGTTTCGATTTACCGATCCGGTGGTCCTTCTGTTGCGTTTAAACACAAAAACTCCAGATCGCACAATTGTTAAAATGCAGAATGGTGGGCACACCATTTTTGCGCGCGTATGTGTGTGTGTGTGTAATTTCATCGCATAAGAAAAGGAACCACTCCGCGTCAAATTGTTGCCCCGTGCCCCCTTCGTCTAGTCCCACCGGTGAATCGTTGTGTGGGCTTCCGAGCGGGCTTGTTGGAATGCCAACGAGTGTGTATGGATGTGTGTGTAAAGCTCAACAAAAAAAATCAAATATGTTGAAAAGTAAAGACAACAAAAAATTGTGAAAAGTGTCCCCGGTTTGCACGAGCCACCTCGCTGTTCCAGGAGGGAAAGCGAGGAAAACCAATTAGAGCGAACGGCCACAATGGCGATCGGTGCACGTATGTGTGTTTGTGGCTTCGAACGCACCAAGTAGTGTGCCCACACCAACACAGCCACAATCGAAACTGCCTACAATAGGCACAAGGGTGCTTGGCGGGGGGAAGAGCGAAGGAAGGAAAAGGAAAACGCTACGGGATAGAGTTGTGTTTTTTTTTCTTTCGATATATGCTTGTGTGTATGTGCGCACGTATGTGTCCCCGATGGCGAGCCGAGTGTGTGCTGCTGTTGCGGTGGTTGAATGTTCTTGTTTTTTTCTTGCTTCCTACGAGAGCCGTATACAGAGTGGGTGCGGTTGGGGTACGCGGGTAGCGGGGATAGCGCATTGGGGTTACGCGAATATTTTTCCGACTGAATCCAACATGGCGGCCGGTCGGTTTGTGACGGAGGCAACTGGCAGGGAGAACCGCCAGGTTTTTCCTCATTCATCGCAACGATGCACAATGTAAACAGTCGGTGGAAAACACAGCGGAAGGTGAACTGAAAGGAAGGAAAAACATGGTCCCCACGGAGGGGACCGTCTCGGGGCAGAGGATTGTCCCTACCCTGCGTGAATAAGCTCAAAGTTGTCTGGTCTCTGTGGTTTCCGCAGGATAATGTTGTAAATCGCGAGGAGGCGAATGTGTCAAGCAGTGCGTTTTTGAAAACAAATGAAAACTGGTGTGCGTTTGACCGGTCAGCGGAACCGCGCGTATTTGTGTCGCTTCGCGTTCGGTGGCGTGAAAAAATCCTACGTCGAATGTTACAACCGCAGAAGCGCGAGAAATATTGCATCTGCAGATGTGCCAGAGGAAAAACAAAACAAAAAAATACGATTACGAAAAGTAGGAGATCCCAACGGAAAACGCTGCAGAGAGCTTAAACATTAGCGGAGTCCATATGATTTTTGTTTATCACCAGCATCTTATGCTAGTGCGAGTGTTGGTTTTATGCCCGTTGCGGATGGCGGTGTTTGTACTCGAGCGCAGTGCAAGGGTTCCTTGACACGCGGTGCACATGCAAAAACAAAACACGGAATCACGGAAATGTGAAGACAAACTCGTTTATGTTCCTAAAGTGGTTCGTCGCTCGGACGAATTGGAGGGGAAAGGAGTGATTCTTCCCAAACGAAAAAAGTGCATTCACTGATGTGTATTTTTTTTCTCTTCGTCTTTGCAAATTCTCATCCCCCATCCTACAGCTGATCGTCCGAGAATCGACATCGAAACCGTGTGGAAACCAGCCCACTTTCGCCCTTTGTTTCTAGTTGTGTGTTCCCATTCAGTTCAGCAGAGTAGAAAACAAAACACAAGTGAGTATAAACACTTTCAAATGCAATTGATAGTTCAATGAGTTTCCTATAGTAACTTACGGTTATGCACTTTCTCATTCATGTTTATGAATATCATCTTCCATGCTGGGAAATTAAATGGTGTCGTTTCAAATTGAACCACAAAAAATCATTCTCTACGGCACCAGTGTTGCCGGCAGATTCGAAAAAAAACTGGCTCCGCTTGTCAAACCTCACGTTGCTTCTCCAGCTTGGCAACCCTGACTACTACGATCTCCTCCCCGTTGTCAGCATCCCCTTTGCTGCTTCCGTTTTCATACCCTCCTAGCGCACGTTGAGGTTAGGTTTCTGCGCTCCCTCTCCATTTTCGCTTTCCATTCCATCCTAAACGACGCGGTCCGGGGTTCGATCCGGTGGTGTGCTGCCGCTACTGTACGTGTGCTAATCTCACAAAATCAACACACACAGACACTTCGGTTGGAACTCGGTGGGCCAGGACTGCTCACACACCGGGTGTCTGGAGAGCAACACGAAACGTTGTTCGTAAAACGCCCGCACCACGATGATGTGTTAGAACAGAGAGAAAAGTACCCCCCCATAATGGCGAGAGAGGGAGGTTGGCCGGTTTCGGCGGGGGTTGCACCAGGGTACCGAAGCGGCGGGGGTAATGGTGGTAGATCCTTGCGAGGACAGATGGACGAACGAACAGTTCCCGACAGGCGCAAAGCGTGCCCAAAATCGTATGGCCAAGCAGGGTCGGAGGGGTTGAGGGAAATGACAAGTGTGGGAGGGGTGAAGGGAAAGGTGGAACAAGCTGAACATAGCAGATGTGTATGAAAGAGATGAACCGAGGCAAACAGGGGCGAGAGAGAGATAGAGTAAGGCGAACGGGCAGCAGTCGATCTGTGGCCATTATTCCGGGCACGAAGGGAAGCGGCAGAAGAGGAGAGGAGGGGTTTGACACTAAAGCGAAGAAAACGACCGATCTTGAATTGCTCTATCTGTGTGTGTGTATGTACGCCACACCAACGGGACAACGTTGCTGGAGAGACGGGCGAGGGATGATGCGGCTCACGGTTCCATTGGAAAGTAAGACTCGGAAAATAGCGCGTCGGAAAAGCGACGGCAGGAGGGGCTGGTAGTGAAAAAGCAAAAACAACCGGGGAAATGAAGGGCGAAAGGACCCGGAGGAGATGGTACGGTATGGCAATTTTTGTGAGTCTTTGCCGGGATTAGGTTTTTGGCAAAGAAACCGGCGGCTTGTAGGAGTAGGAATAGTGGTCAAGAAGGAAGAATTAATACACCAGGCCAAGGAAGAAGGGGTGGGTCAGCGGATGGCGAAAAAGAACGCACAAGAGAATAACAGCCAAAGAAAGGAATGGACAAAAGGTAATCCGCGCGTACTACTCCATTATTAAATTTTTAATTGTTAATTTCTCTTCATCGTTACGTTTCGGTTCATTGCCAGCGTGAAACACTCGATCACAACAAACCGTCCAAAACACAGGAAACTGTGACGATTCGTCAGTAGGACAATAGTTTTGTATTGGTTTCCTCTTCTGCGTTTTCGGTTTATGAATCACTTCATTGAGCTTACGTAAGGTCAAGTTTGACAATTCACGGGGAAAAAGGGAGACGCACTTGCCATTCATTTTTATTACCCGTATTATTAAATCTCCATTGATAAGCTCTTTGTGGCGTTTGTATTCAGTTCATCCATTCGCATATGGGATCGATAAACTTTATTTGACGAACATGAATAGACAAGGGTCTTCTTCGGTAGAAGCAGATAGCTAACGGCACTGAAAAACAGTGAAAACAATTACTTGACCTATAATTGGAAGACGCCGCTTACCGGTGAATCATTAGGAGGATTGTACTCTCATCTCTTTTGATCGGATGGGAAACCCGGTTTCGTGTGGGAATGCACATCCGATGCAGTTTGTGTTGGTCTGCGTCCAACAATTTTCCGATGAATCATTTCACTTCTACTAGTCGGTTTGGACAGTTTTTCTTCCGGAAACTTTGAGCAAGAGGATGACATATGTACAGATTCATTTGAGATGTTGATTTGGTGTATGGAATCCTCGCCTCACATGATCGGTGAGATCCAAATATATTCGTAGGGAAGCTTCCCTTTAAATGCGTTCCTTTTGTTTGAATAATTGCCCTGCACATTTCCCCGTCGTTCACCCTGCCTTTCCTCACAACTGCGTCTCAAATCGGGTTTCCTTTTGGAAACGGATGTGATACGGATGTTTTCGGGTGTACTATTGAATCCGCCATTCTGTCCCACATCGCCGCCCTCCCCGCTCTTCCTCCTTGTCACGCGCCGTTCCACTGCAAAGCGATGGTGCTACCCTCTAGTTGATCCGCTATCATTGACCCTACCTTCCGCCATGCTTGTCTTCTTCCTTCCGTCATATGTTCCTCCGTTTTAACCTAAAACAAAACTCGCACACACTCCTCACACGGACACACACACACATCATCACCATCGTACCCCGTGCTTCTCCAAGACCCCCCCAATTCCTCTAGCGGTACAACTCGCGGGTGCCTCCAATCGACACTCCTTACCACGAGTTTTCTTCACTGCTTCTTTGGGGCTGACTCTAGGGGTGCGTTGTGTGGGGCGTCTTATGTGTGTGCTGTTCCGTCATCCCACCTTTCCTCTGCCGTCCACCTATCGCGAGTCACGCCAAGTCGTATGGCAAGCGCGGTTGGCGAAGCCGATGACGGCTGTGATGAAACTGTGGGCAACAAAAACAAAACAAAGTGTATTTTTTTAAATTCACCTTTGCATACATACAAATCTCCACACACACACTCTCACGATCAGATGATGATTACCACAATGATCGCAATCCTCAGGATGGCAGGAGGCAGAAGATCTCCGTGATATCGTGATAATCGGTAAAATGGTAAAAGATGCGAAAGCCCACACGTTGATGCACACCAACATACAGACGCACGGTGCGCGCGCGCACACAGCTTCTATAGCACAGCTGGCGGCGCGCACAGTGTGTTGCCTCTGACACCGTCAGTATCATCATCACCACCTGCGTTTGTGTGTGTGTGATGATGGTGAATTGGTATCAGTGGTGTGCAAAGGCCCATCGTCAGTGAACAAAAAAAAAGCCTCGAGAACGTAGGGCAGCCAGCCAGCGACGAGTGTTGGCCCTTACCGTTTCCATGAGTGGGATGTGTTTTTTCATTCAACTTTTTCCATGTCTGCCATCGTGGGTAAAGTTGTGACACGCTTTACAAACCAATGTTGGCAAGTTGTACTTAGAAATCCTCCGGTTTTACGGTCCATATCAAGCTCGGTAAATATTCATGTAAATTAGACGCCGTAAAGTTCGAAAGAAAACAAGCTGTAATAAGCTCTTAATGCTCATATTAACCACGGACTTTATCTGTCATCTTTGCCCGTCCGATTGCTAACAAATCGCGTGGCAGAAACATTCCTTCCTGGGCTTTGCTTTGGAAGTTATCTGTCAAAGTGCCGTTTTGTTTACCATTCGCTTCGTTAGTTGAAACTAATTCTGTTTTGTTAATCTACGTAGAAAATTACGCTTAATTCAAACATTAAAATGATTAAATACACCCAAAACCCATTTGGTAGAACTTTACGCTATTACACGAGCGAGCGGAAGTTATATGTCAAACGCCTTGCCAGAGCTGATTTTGACAGATAAAGCCCGTGTCTAATATGATAAGCCCCGTGGCTATAGGTGCGAGACCAAGAAATGTTCCATATCATAATTCCGATTTTTACGTTAATTATGAACAACCTTACCATGCCTTTCCGCATTGAAAATGTGTGCCATCATCTCCAAGAAACAAACCGTCTAGTACTCATTTGTTCCCTTTCCCGGCTTAAATGACGATTTTCTCTACGCTATCGCGTTCCGAAGAAAAGGTAGGCTGGAATAAATGAATCACACATTTTACACCTCCAAAAGAAACGAACATAACAATCCCTGGCACGCCAAAGAGGCGTAGGAAATGTTTTTCTTTTACGGGGAACACAATTTCCGCTCAAAACTTTTCGTGTTTGTTTACATGGCATGGCCTACTCAGACGGCGACGACCACGGCGGCAAAACGTCACGGTTGATCGCCGGGTGGTTCGTTGATGGGATGTTTATGAGCCGGTGTTGTCTGTCGATTTATTTGCGCGAGATGAAAGTGCGATCCACTGCAGTTCCAGCTGCATATCGCGAGTGTGTAGGAGGAAGGAACCTTTTCGCTTTCGATTTTGTTTGCTCCGCTGCGTATCACTGTTGTAGCGTGTCGATTTTACGGTGAGGAGAGTTCGCGTTCTCTCGACATCAGCTGTCACAGTATTATGTGATCGGTTTTTACGATCTTCTATCTATTTTGTCCCCGGAAAAGCCCCTTCCGGTTCCCATGTACTGATGGGCTGTGTTCGGTGACTGGTAGAGGGAAAACCATGACCTAACTTTCCAATTGATGTGTCTTTTTAGCAACCAGTGATTAGTAGAACTTCATTTTGCTTGTTCTCCTCTTGAGACGCTTTATGGTAGAAGTCGTTTGATGAACGTTAGAAAGATTAAATTTGAATACATCCTCGTATTTTAAACATCTTAATCTTATAAAAGGACATCGACCAACCAAGGTCAATACATCAATATCAGGTGGGTTTTTGTTTGCGTTTGTGTGAACTCCTCTCTTATACAATCCTAATCCTTGCTTCCTTGTTTCGGCTCAACCTTCAGCCACTTGGTGCCCCACCAGCCACCTTCCCTCGCCACAGATTCCTCTCGATGTGCATTTTCAAAGCTCCACCATCTGTGTTGGATTTTGGATTGCACTTTTTTTGCGTGAACCTCCTTACTTCTTGCTCCACCGTTGCTCCTCCATCCTCCGAAAGACTTCTACAGATTTCTCTTCAGCCCTCCCGTGCTATGCTTTCCCGTCTCCACATCCTTCACAACCCTCGGCACACACACACACACACGCACGTGCCTTCCTTTGCTTCTGTCATTTTGCTTGCTGCCTCAACCTCAACCTCAACCTCGCGGAACTCCATCACCACCAAGTGCGCCATTTTCTGAAGCGTCTGTCCCCGCGCATCCTTCCTCCCTTTTCCCGGTTTCCTCCTCCTGCCCTCGTGCTTCCACCATCCGGTTCCACCAAAAACTCACACTACAATCACGCACACACACACCGGGGTCGGACTCGTGTCGTTGGATGACTGCCGCTTTATCCTCCTCCTGCACCCTTGCCCCTTGCACCTAGCACCTTTTTGGTGTTTTGTGCAGTATTCAACCCGCAGCCGTAAACCTTCTCCATTGAGGTGGTATCCCGAAAACATAACAACAACAAAAAAAATCATGCGTTAGCAGCATCTCACTCTCTCTTTCTCCCTTTTTTGGGCCGTATTCGCTCGCACTTATAGATTTTGGCTAATGGTGTCGATTTTCCTCTCACTTTATGACCCTCTCTCTCTTTCTCTTCCTCTCTCTGTCACTCTCTTGGCTTCGTTTCCATTGCTCCGGGACGACCCCACGGACTTCTCTTTTCCTCCCTTCCCACCCTCCCCTCCCGCAACGTCACCCGTGCACGTGGTATTTCCCTTCGCCGCGTCGCACCCTACCTTCGCGTGTACCTTCCCGCGCGCGCGTTCTTTTCCTCCTTTCCTCCACTCCCGGTCCATTTGCTTTCCCATCGCGCTGCCTTCCCTTCCCGATTCATTATTCCCGGTGCCCGCCGTTCGTTCCGTTCGCCACCCTGATCCTCATCCGATCCTCTATCCCCCCCACCCCAACGCCACCTCGTCTCTGTCGTTCTCTTGCAATGCCTACTTTTCGCTATCTCTTTTGCTTAGGTTTATGCTGTTGTGTTTTCATCATGGACCCACCACGATATGTTGTTTTTCGAAAGGCCAAACGCGCCCCATCGATATGTATGATGGTTTTTTTTTATTACGTAGTCTGTGTGTGTGTGTGTTTGTGGAGCACACGTACAGCATGGGAAGCAGGGCACACATACGACTACGCCATTTTGGTGTGTCGCCCTCTCTCCACCAATGTTTGCCGTGGCGCTTTTCGCAAATTCCTTCTTTCCTTTCACGCAAATCTTTTCTTTCTTGTTTTTTTTAGAATTGTTCAAGATTGTTGCAATGCTTGATTTTGTGTGCATGTTTGTGTGAGAGGGATTGGTAGCAGGGTAAGGGCTGAGAAAACAAAAAAAACTTTGTTCAGCAACTGAAAGATGTGCTAGAATAGAAACAAAAGTTCACAGGCCATTTTCCCAATTTCGCTAGAAGAAAATCTCACCCCTTGTACTAGCTCTGTTATGTCTCCATTCCAATCCATAAACCACCACTCTTTAGGGAAAGTCCTTTCACACTTGGAAGCTGACCAAAATTACAGTAAATTCTCCCTGGCTGAAAGTTTTTGAAGAACGAAAACGAAATTTCAATTCTCATACACACTATTGCTTCTATTTTCCTCACCAAGAAAGCGTGCATAAAAATGGCTTTTAAAACTCGCATTTTCCTCGCGTTTTGATGAAAAGTCCCACAGTGCTGTCTGCGCACTTTTGCCTGCCTCATCTAAAACTTAGCCACCGCTCCTGGCTTCCACCCTCACTTCGCCCCCACCCCCCTCCAACCCAACCCCAAGCCCTCTACCATTTTCACCATTCGTTGCGTCACCGCATGGGCCGCCGCGTGCCGTTGTGCCTGGCATTGTGCGTCTGCGAGACCCGGTGGTCGGTGGTGGTGTATCTCGCGGCGGCCATATTGGATTGTTGTTGTTGGCTACGTCACACCGCAAAGGGGTAACCACCCAATCGACCGCTTGGCTGAAATACTACACACACATGGCGTCCAATTTGGTCAGGATCGAGAATTTTGCACAACCCAAAAAAAATGTGCGTGAGATGAAATGCCTTTGAATCATCCCATTATCAGTTGTTGCTTGATAAAATGTGATAAAGTACTGATAATGAATGACGTTTGCAACTGGTGAATTGATTTTTCAATTTTAATTTGAAATTTCATTAGCTAAACTTCCTAAAGATGGATTTTATCATGGTTGATCATGGCAGCATTCAACATGACAGGATCAAGAAAAGGATCTTCCCTACATTGTATTGGTTACCTCTGGAAAATATGAGAGGAAATTCAAGAAAATGCACTTAAACCTGGGATATTCAGCTTTTCAAACCATCAAACCTGAATTGACTTTATAAAATGAATACCAAAATAGCATGTAGTAGAAGAGAAAACAGTTGTAGAATAGTAACAGTAGGGCAATATACACATG
>KE525344.1:748013-784529 GCA_000441895.2 Anopheles sinensis
TGCTAGCGCCACCGAACCTAGTGCTTTAACTACATACACACACACACACACACGCATACAAACTGAGTTAAGATAGACCGAGGGGAGGGAACAGGAGGCCGGCGGGGCGGAGACGGGCGGTGGCATGCTAGGCCACGCTGGCTTGTTCTTTTTTACAAGCTGACTGTGCCCCGGTAAGCGCGCGTCTGTGTGTGTGTATGTGCACGTGTGCACGCCGTTGTGTTTGTGTGCGTGTGCCTATGCATGACGCTCTCGATTTTCACTGTTGTTGCTGCTGTTGTTGGCTGGCTGGCAACTTGGTTTTGTTGCGTTGCAAATATTTCACGTTCCTGGTAAACCCATTTTCCGAACCACAATTTTCCTGCCAGCTTTCGTGAAGATCGGATTTTGCTGCAAACCGACATATCCGGCACCTGGGACCCGGGATGATGATGATGATGATGATGGGTTGGATTACTGTGATCAAAAAGCTAGATAGAAAATTAAGCTGGCAACGATATTCGTTTGAAGACATTTTTAGCCCTAAATGCAGGGATTAACAAATTTTCTGTGGAAAAGAAATCTTCTACCGAAAAGGACGATGATCCCCGGATCTCTATTACTAGAACTGAGTGTCATCGAAATTTCCTAACAAGTAATAACACCGAAAGGAGGATTCAATTTTCTTCTAGCCAACATATCGAACGAAGAAAACGGCTAGGACACTAAGGCGAAGAGAAATTATGAATTGTAGTGGTCAGTGTAGGTGGTAGTGTCCACCTTCCAACAACCCATGGGAAAGGCGGGATAGGAATCCGAGATCCGACGTGCGGGGGGCAAAACACGAAAACGGCATGACGCGGCGCCCGGCACCATCGGCCACCATTTTGTGTAGTGTTCGAGTTGGTGGATCTTCCAGCGGGGAGCGGGAGCGGAGGGTTTGTAAGTGCACGATAGAAGAAAATTGCGGGCCAGGGTTGATGCGGGAGGGCGCTAGGGGTAGGTGCGCGGAGCTGGGTCTCGTTGTTCCCGTCGAGTTTCTCGACGAACACACACACACAGACCTAGGGGCGGGGAAGAGACGCGGGTGACGCGGAGGACTAGCAGCGGTTCTACGGGTGTAAAGGGGGTGCTTGGGGGAGCAGGGCACGGTGAAGGGTATATTTTTGAGAGAAAGAGAACCCAAAGCAAACCGACCGAAGGAGCCGGTGGAAGACCGAGAGCGAGCATAGAGTGTTCCGCTGGGAAGAGAGACACGATAGCGCGGGGTGGAGTAAAAGGGACAGAGCATACTAGAGAGATGGACCCAGGAAAGAGACAGGGGGCAGCGGAGGATCGGCGGGCGCAGAGGAGCGGAGACATGAGTTGTGTTTTTTTGTGTTTTCGATGAGGACTCATCCGGGGTGGAGGAGCGAGTGGAGCAAGGGAGGGAATGCGGGCAGGAAATGGCAGGGACACAACGGGTCTCCTGTGAGGAGACGGGTTACAGGAGTTTTCAGCACTCCGTAGGTCCGGATAATCAGCACTGGATCGGATTGAACGAAGGTGCGGTGAGGGTCAAACGGCAGGGGGGTAGTAGGAAGAGGAGGTGATGAACTGCAGGGATGACGTTTTGCAACAAACAACATCACTAGGCAAATTCCATCTGGACCGAGACGGATTTCGGCACACGCTCCCATCCAAAAGGACACGCCGGTCAAGGATATCCCTTTACAAGACACGGGGGGGAGGGGGGAGGTGAGGACGAGTTGGCACACAACCCACGGAGGTCCCATTCCGTCCCCTCTCCGACCTCTAAGCGACCGAAGCGAGCAAGCGAGATGGCGAACCGGGCAAAATCCGGGTCGGGGATTTGTGAGGTTAGGTGTATGCTCTGCGGTCCGGGGAGTGAAGTTGGAGCGGGTGGCGGCGCCACCGGTTGAAGGGAAAGGAGGGGTCACTGGCCTGGGAGGGGGGAAGAAGCGGGAAGAGCATTTTATCGATTAGTTCTGCTCGGTTGGGGAACTGTGGGCAGAGGAGGAAAGGTGAGTGGTGGGTGTTTTTCCACAATGCATGCGTGTGTGTGTGTTCTTCTTTTCCCGCATTCGGCCTGGTTCTCTGTCGTCCGTTGCGTCTGTATGTGTGCCCGATTTTTGGTGTGCTCCTGAGGCGGCACACACCAGAATAGACGACATGGTCACACACCATCAAACGGGGTCGGTTCGGTTCGGTAGGGTTTTTCTTCCCGCAACTCCCGGCCTGCCCTACTACCCTGGCCTGCCCTGGCCAACAGGGCCCACCACCAGGCGCGCACAAGCACAAACGCAAACAGCACAGGCACAGATTTACAGCCATCTGGGTCTTCGGTGTGTATGTGTGTGTGTGGATTTGCGGTGGTCGATATTTTGGACAAGACTCGGAAAGGCAAGGGGGGAGGGGTGGATGGAAAAGATGTTTGCCAATAAAATTAATAAGAATAAAAGTAAGTTCTCTCGATGATTGCTTAATGCTTAAGATCAACTCTGAGACAAACTTCCAAGTAGGAGCCCAACCAACGTAGGGCGTAAAGATGCGAAATTTTTTGTTGACCGCTTCAATAGCATAATCGTAAATAATTTTCATCTTCAAACATCCCATTGTAACGCCTTTTTCCACATCTTCTAATGCGAATGTTTCGTTTGTTTTCATTTTAGAGCGCCTCCCAAGTCGAGAACAGTCCGGAGTATAACGATCGATAAATTGAGGACTGCGAGGACGACGGCCAGGACTGCGACGACGACGACGACGACGACTACGTTAACGGCTCCTTCGATAGCACGGGAGCAACGGGGTCACGGTGGCGTCCGACGACGGTGAAGAGATGGGCGAGGTTGGTGCGAATGCACCCGAAACAACAACAGCACCAACGACGGAGGCCGGCGAGCTTAAGGAGAACGGTCAGCCACTGGTGAACGGTGGTAGCGGAGCGGTGGATGATGCAGGCGATGCCGAGGAGCACGACGGGTCGCCGAAAAAAGACACCACCAATGTCGAAGAGCCGGAGAAGGATGATGCTGTCGATGGCGAACTTCCCGTGAAGGATGCAGCGGAAGTACAGGATAAGGAAGTGAAAGGCGGTGAGGAGGAAAAGGAAACACCCACGTCGGACGACGACGTGGGGCAGGAAACGCAAGCTTCGGTTGAGAAACAATCGCAGGTGGCTGAGGAAAACAATGACAGTGCAGCCGAACCATCGTCAGTTGTGGAGGAAAACTCGTCTTCTAGCAAGCAGAACGTTGTTGCTACAGGCAACCACCACCAAACGTCGGCTGCTGCAGCAAACGATGACGACGATGCGAGCAGAAGATCAGAAACCACAACAGCGGCAAGTGACAGCGAAGTGCCACAGGAAGACGCGAACCGAAGCAGCGCGACGGCGAATGGAAAGTCCACCCCGGCGAAGGAAGTGGACGGCGAGAAAAGCAACTCCAAGCTCGAAGCGATGGAGGTGGATGAAGACGACGAGATCGCCGATGGGTCGGCACAGCAGGCAACACAGAATGGCGATGGGAAGCCGATATCGCTAGGCAGTGAACCTTCGCGGGAAGAGGAAGAGCCACGCTCGAAACCGAAAACCGTTACCGCTGATGATGAACCGATGGAGGTCGATGGTGGTACCAATGTGGAGGAGGACCGGGAGAAATCGGCATCGGTTGCGACGAACGGTCACAATGAAGGTGTCGATGGAAGCGAGGAAAAAGCGGCCAAAACGGCACGGCAAGAGGAGGATGAGGATGATGACAAACCGGTCAGTATTAATTCCGACTCCGAAGCCGACGAGCGTGATGCGCCCGTGACGACGACGACGACGACCCCGTCGAAACCAAAGCCAAATGTGATCGTAGTCGACGAAGGAGGCCTGGCCAAGCTCGGCGAAGGAGCAGGAGGCGTTGTAGGAGCCAGTGGCAAACAACCACCCGCCGTGGAGCTTCCGTCGGTGGGCAACGGGGAAACCACGATCACGACGATAACCAAGAGCAACCCGTCCAGCAATGGCGTCCAACCCGCCGTTGCTACCGGCAACCAAAATGGCGACTGTGATGGAGACGTAACGATCCTTAGCGATAAGGAGGAAGACTGCGTCGTGATCGAGGATGACGACGAGGACGAGGACGACGAGGAGGAGGATGAGGACTGCACCGAGGGTGATTCCGATGTCACGCCCGCGACGCCCGTCTCCACCCCCACGTCGGCGAACTCGCGGCGAAGTATACGATCAAAAAACAGGCCCTCAGGTGGCGGAAGTGGTGGAGGTTCGATGGTGACCGGTGGACCGAACCCGATGGCGCTTGTGATGCAGCAGGCGAAGCAACAAAGCCAACCAATGGATGATGACGACGATGACGATGTGGAGGAAATTATCGACGATCCGCTCGCTTTGCCACTCGGAAAAGCCGGAGGTCGCGCATCGCTCGGAGGTTCGCAACAGTTCACCACGGGCTCGATGAAGGGCACGGGACAGAAGTCACTGCTGATGAGCAACGCCGGAACGCCCCCGGCAGGTGGTGGTAAGGATCCATCGCTGATGATTATCGACACCAACACGCTCATGAACAACAACGGAAGCTCGCGGACGGCAGCTACCAATCTGGTGGGAAATGCCAATAGTCCGCTCGCGCTCGGTAAAGCTCCGGTCGTCGGTATGATGGGCAACAGCATGGCAGGCGCCGCCGTTGGAGGTCAGTTTAATTCACGCAGTTTGCTTAACTCACCCGGGGTAGTGAATGCCAGCCCAACCTCCGGCGGTGGTATGCTGGGCAAGACGAACGCATCTCCGCTCGCTCCGGTAACTCCCCTGTTGCCCGCCCTCACCGACGATATGTTCGTGCTCGAGGCGCCCTCGTTCATCGTGCCGTACATCTACGAGAAGCCACCGGTCGACAATCTGCGCGACATCCTCGACGACCTCGAGGTGGAGATCAAGGAGATGCGCAAGAAGCTGGAAGAGTCGGGTGCGGTTCCGCCGGCGGATAAGGCGTCGTCGGGACAGGATTCCGCAGCAACATCGGCGGACCAGCAGCAGGGCGAGGCGGCAAAAAAGGACCAGGAGTCGGGGGTGGGTGATAACGAGAAGGAACCGGACAGTAAGAAACGGAAGCGCAACAACGTCGTCGACGACGACGACGAGTGGGACGAGCTGGACACGTCGACGGATGATGAGGCGTCGGACGAGGAGCAAAAGACGAAGGTGCTGATCAAGGAGGCCCGGGCGGACATCGAAGCGATCAAGGAGCACATCATCTCGCCGCTCGACAAGGACGATCTGACCGGCGGCGGCGGCGGTGGCGATGCGAAGAAACAGTCGGAGAACTACTTCGAGAACCCGCTCGGCAAGTTCTTCATGAACATCGGCATCAACCAGGTGCAGGAGTTCGTGCAGACGGATCTGCTGCGGCAGCAGAAGCGCAAGCGGGACCGGGAGGGCAAACCGTCGCCCAGCACGCAGATGGCCATCAACTCGCTGATGAAGAATCTCGAGCAGAGCAAGGAGAACAACAAGCCGTACAAGTTCGAGATGAAGCGCTGCGAGTACTGCCCGTTCAAGTCCGAGTCGGCGCTCGTGATGGCGCACCACTACGAGACGCCGCACATGCGCAACTTCATCTACAAGTGCAACTTCTGCTCGTACGAGACCCGGCCGCCGCACGACATCCTCTACCACATGGAGGCGGTGCACAACATCAAGGGGCGCATGGAGAAGGCGCTGTCGTACCACCACTGCCCGAACTGCCCGTTCGAGGACAATGGCAAGTCGAAGCTGGCGCGGCACGCGGTCGCCTGCGCGAAGAAGTTCCGACCGGAGGCGAACCTCAACCCGCCGCTCGACTGGGAACCGCCCGCCAAGATACCGCGCATCAAGCCGAAGCACGGACTCGTCGGGACGGCCACTGCATATCAGGTACGGTTGTTTATCTTTCTCTCAAACATTTGTACACAAAATTTACCCGGTTTCCTCGTTCCGTTGTAGGCAATGACCGCCCAGCAACAGAAAAATCTTGCCCTTGCCAACCAGCAACGACTCAATCAACAGCAGCACCAGCAACAGGGTGTAACACCGGTGGCGTTGCATGCCGGCGGTCACCTGACGCATCAACAGCTCGCCCAGCAGGCGGCGGCCGGTGGTGGCGCACTGAACCTCAGTGGGCTCGGTGCGGCCGGCGTCGGTGGGCTTAACAGCGTCAACCTGGCGAACCTATCGCCGGCTGCCCAGGCGGCCGCCATCCGTGCCCGAGCCGGCGGTGTAGCCGGCGGTAATAACGTCTCCGTCGCAGGTCTCACGGGTCGCGCTCCGGCCATCATCTCCTCGCCCACCGGCATAACGGCGGCGGCGGCGGCCGGAATGCGAACGGGGGTCGGCGCTGGCATGGGAGGGACGGCCGGTGGTGGCGGTGTTATGAGTGCGAACGCACTTGCCGCGTCCGCCGCCGCCATCCGGAACACGCTCGCCGGAGCCGGAATGGTAATACCCAATAACCTTCAGCTATCGGCATCGGCCTTAGCCGCTGCTGCTGCTGCGGGAGGATTTAATAAGTTTATGCCGGTAAATTACCATCCCGTTATGGTTTTCTTTATTTTCTTAGAGTTTTGTTTCGTATTTTGTTTGTTTTGCATATCGGTTACTTATGGTTTATTTATTGTTTTAGTTTACAACTGTTTTTGCAATCACGATACACTAAAGCCTAACGTACGAGAAAAATGTATAGAGGTTGTAATGGTATTGAGTTGGCATCACGCCGAACTTTAACTGAGTATAGTTTGAGCTTTATTTGCTTTAAACAAATAACGGGACGGGTTATTTAAGGTTATCGAGGAAATCGAGTTGAACAACATGTTGTCAAAACGTACCGTGTATCACTTCGCAGAAGATATTTTAAAATTGTCATATTAACAGCCTTTAAAAAGCATGATTTAGTACTATTAAACAGCTAGTATTTACCAAATTTACAGAACATACTCGCATAAGAGTCCCATTTGCAAAATCACCATATTGAAAAAAAAGCAATTGAACATTTTTACTTGATACATATGATTGATTTTGCTGTTTGTAACATAAACATTTCGTGTAGAATGAAATTTTATTTAAAATACATGTTATAATAGTAAAATGATGATAAAACAATATATGGGACTCGTTATGCGGGTAGTATTGAAGGCGAACGCGAAAGTACTCGCATATCAGTCCCATATCATCCCTCATCGCATACTTTGTTTAGCTTGCACGTCAAAACATTGATGTTCGGGGTTTCATTCGATACGAATTTTTGCACTTCAATAGTGAATAATTCGTTTAATAGTTTAAATTTCAATACACGCAGTCAATTTGGTATTTTTTCACATTTGTATGTACTAAATGATTAGTCACTTTATGTATTTGTTCAAAAGTGATGAAAACTCAAATGGGACAGATATGCGAGTATGGGCAGTTTAGCAGTTAAACAATTTTCCATGTTGCGGCTATTGGATTGATATTTTTGACTTAAAATACAAAATTCAACATAAAATGTTCTAGAGCTAGCAAAGAGCTTATACACGAAAAAATAGATAAAGATTGCAGGCTCTAGTTTGTGTCACACAATGAAGTGCAAATATTGTTATGCTGAAAAAACTAGAAAAGCAATTTACTTACAAAATTTAATTTAATTGAAGACTTGATTAATTTAATTTAATTGAAGACTTGGTACATTTTGTAACATATTGTTCAAACTTAAGATTTCCTTATACTAACAGTATTTGACATAACACACAATTTCTTTCTTTTTTTAAACTTAAGTTCGTATTAATCTTAAGACTGATTTTTATCTATTTCTCTATTCTTTTTATTCCCACTTTTACACCCACTTCCCAATCTTGTGTGTGACCTCTTCTCTCCCGCACCGTGGTGCAAATACAACCACACAACGAACACCACAACAACCGACACACACACACTCGATATCTGCACAAACAATCACCATTCCGATAGAATTCCCTCAACGCTGGACGATCTCTTCTATCTAATTCCAATGCCTCAATAACGATTCAGGTTGGTTTAGTTTGTACAATTGATTTGTTTTGTCAATTTATTCTGTTTCTGTTCTGTAAACGAACCTCCTCCCCCGCTAAGTTTTACATTTCTCTTCTCTGTTGGGTTTTTTTTCTTGTTGGGGCCTCGCACTAGTTGGGCATTAGAGAAAGTGTGGACACGCGGGAGTGGTTGGTTGGGGATGTGTGTTGGCTTTCAGTGTAAGGAAGAAAATGTATTAATCGTCGTCTTTTTTTTCCTCCCCGCCCGCGCGCCCACAGAACGCGTCCAGTATGAAAGCCCCGAAAACCGCCCAAGCGCCCAGTATTTCGATCACCCCCTTGCCCCGACAGTCCGCGTCCGGTAACGGTGGCGGCGGCGCCAGCGGAAGCAACAATGCGGCCAACATGTCCAACATTGCCGGCGCCCTGTCGAAGCTGCAGGCCCAGGGCACGTCGGCGGTCAAGCCCGGCCAGAACCCGAGCGGCGCTGGCAAGACGGCTTTCGTGGTGTGCGAAATTTGCGACGGCTACATCAAGGATCTGGACCAGCTGCGCAATCATATGCAGTGGATACACAAAGTGAAGGTAAGGCCGTGGAGTAGACAAGGAATGGTGGTTCTGTGGAACGTTGGGTTGATGATTTCCCCTTGGTTTTCGTTTTTCAGATTCACCCGAAAATGATCTACAATCGACCGCCGCTTAATTGCCAAAAATGTCAGTACCGGTTCTTCACCGATCAGGGCCTCGAGCGGCATCTGCTCGGATCGCACGGACTGGTGACGAGCTCCATGCAGGAGGCCGCCAACAAGGGCAAGGACGCCGGCCGTTGTCCTGTGTGCGGACGGGTATGCATCTTTGTTGTGTTAAACTCCAATGTAGAGAGTAGAGTTCCTAAGTACTTACTTTTTTTCTTATGTCATATTCCAGGTATACCAATGGAAGTTGCTAAACCACGTATCGCGCGACCACAACATGACCCTGAAACCTGCACACCTTTCGTACAAATGCACCGTCTGCACGGCCACCTTCGGCATGTACAAGCAGTTCGAAAGCCACGTCTACTCCGCGCACAGCACCGTCGCGAAGAAGACGGTCGACAGCAAGGGTGGTGGCGGTGGCGGCGGCAAGGGTGGTGGTGGTGGCCAGCAGACGGGCATGGGTGGTGCGACTGGGTCGTCGTCCGGCATGGGCCGGGGTTCGGCGTACGGTTCCGGCAACGATTCGCTGCTGAAGCCGCTGAAGATCAACGACGAGATCACGATCATCCCGCAGCCGACTTCCAACAACAGCAAGATGGCGAAAACGATCGAGCTCGAAAGTCATGTTATAGGTACGAAAACCCCCTCCCTCCCTAACCCTACGTGCCTTGCTTTGTTGCATGTCTGACCTGTATCAAATTCTTTACACAGATTAAACGTGCTACTCGGACAATGGAGGGTCCCACGCTCAGCAGGGATGCAAAGCAAAATTCCAGCACACTCCCGGGGAATTTATCTTCCCGCACCAGTAGAGTACTCATGCTCGTTCCGCGGCACGCTGGACAAGTTACAGGACATAAGGACAGCATGAGCGGACACACTCACTCCGTTCAGTGTGTTTGTACGTGTGTGTGTGTTGGTTGCATACAAATAGACACACAAAGACCACAGACGCACGCACCTGTAAATGATCTTAATCCTGTAGAGTTATCAACCGCATCCTTCCTCCGAATAGCTGCGGTTAACGATGAGATGAGGTTTGGGTGTTTCGTGGGGCATCATCGCGTCTGATAAAATGCACCAAATAGTGCGGTGGAACTGCTCTCCCCGCACCCACCACACCCCCGGACACCACGGACACGTGCGCGCGCAGTAAATTCAAACTTTGATAGGTTTATTACCACCTTTTTTCCTCTGTAACACTTTGCTTGCTATCTTATAATATAATAAACTATGATTATTTTCTTTTGTAATCCGTTTTTGTAAGCATTAAACACAGCGTGTGCGCTCAGTAGAAATGGCATTATCTATTGTTGTTTTGTTTTACTCCACACCTCAGTTTTACAGGTTATGTGAAATCGTTTCTATTTATTGAGGAATTCTCGATCAGACAAAAACAAAAACGGTCTCATTATTTGCAACAACAGAACAAGATAAGTTCCTACTCATACGTGGCAGCATTGTTTTGTTGCAATGTTGTGGAAGCATTGAATTGTAACCTTTTTTAATTTCAAGCAAATATATGGCATTATGAATGTATAAAAAGATTCTCACATCCATCAATCACTATAAAAGCTGCTGTTTAATTAGCTTCCGTTTGGGGGTTCAGAAGTTGTTCTGATCTAAAAACTGTATTATTATTTGCTTGTAATTAATTGTTCTCGGCTCGGTTCGCATAAGAAAGCGCGCTTTTTCTTAAATTAGCGTTCTAATCATAGTTTCACGAGATGGAATGAAAGCTCTGGGAGAAAAGCTGAAGCCTCCCAAACGCCCAATTTGTCGCGGCACGGATCCGTTCTCCACTGTACCACTGTATAGCAGCGTACCGAAAACCACATAGAAACAACACACTATAGCAGTAATAGACAATGACTGATCGCAGTTGGCCAGCAAGTCATAGAAAAAATGCACATTATTCCGGCGTAGGGTAACTCTTAGCCTACTACGATTCACCAAACCCAGCTCTACCGGCCCGCGGGGAAAGCATTATCCGAGAGGAGCTTAAGCTTAACGTACTAATAAACTCAATATTGTCCCCGACTGGTATGCGGTGTGGGAAACGCGAAAAGCTCAGAGATTGTGAAGCGAAAAGCTCAGAGATGTTAGGAAGCAGTGAACGAGTTTTAGAAAACAACAAATGGAGCATAAATACGCAAACGAACGAGCATCCGAATGTGAAGGGTAAACAATGCAAGAGGGATGATTGTAAATCTAAACTTGAAGTAAATAAACCTATATAAACGGTGTAAGAAGACAAGGAGTCAAGTTATCGTAAGGACAGTATGTAGTACGAATTAAAAAAAAACTTTATAATCTAAATAGTAATAAAAGAAGAGAACAGATATCCAAAGCTACTTCTTCTCCTTCGTGATAATGTGTTCTTCCGTATAAGTTCCAAGCTTTTGCGCACCTGGGTGCTAATGGATGACGACGCCCGGCGGTGACCGACAATGTGATGACTCTCACACCTGGAACTAACTACGTTAGCAACGTTACCATTTCATTTCATCGGGTTAAAGCCTTGGAATTACCTGATTAAATACATTCGGAGACGCCTCGGTCTACTCACTTCGTTTCGGCACACCGGATTTGACCGTGGTATTTTTCCACTCCTGGTCAAGCGGAAACGGATGAATGAAAGGTGTTCGGTCAACAAAAATTACCATTTTAAGCGTCCATTAGGTGCGAACATGACAGGGCGTCGCTTTTGTTATAATTGTTTAAAATAACACCAAGCATCATCCTTTTCTTTTTTCCGTGTGGGAAATCTGTGTTCAAATTCATTCAAACCCACAACGTGTACACTGGTGGTGATTGGCTTTTCTTTTACTTTGAAACTATCATTTGCCCATCCCATGGTTTATTCATGCTAATCATCTTATGATTGATGAAGTAAATAGACATTATAGGCATTTGCAAACAAAGTGCAGTTGCATCAGCGTGCTGAGTATTTGCCACACTTTTCTACACTTCACACGGATGCATGAAATTTTTAACTCATTTTGTAGCAGAAATCCTTTCTCTTATAGATTGTCTTACTTCGACTTCATTAATGTTCAACATTGTAGTTCATATGTTTTTCTCTTTACACAGGTCATAAAATTTGTTCATGACGAAGGCAGCATTCAACGAACTGAACGAATTCAGGTGAAAGCTTATAAATCAAAATTGAACTGAACTCTAGTGGTTTAGTTTATGTTTCTTTCTCGCGTTAAGTAAGACTCAATGAGTATAAATCATTGCTTGTGTTTTAATTAAGCCTCAATCATTAACAGTAACCTTAGCCTAGAAGTGGTTCGTAAGCGCACGTGACTCTCGTGGAACCGCAGTCCACCGGATTCCTCCCCCCCACACACACAACCCACCCCCTACTCTTTGTCACCTTCCTCGTCCGTCGGTGGTTTCGTGTTGGTCGTCAGGCCGATCACCGTCGCGTCGACACTGGCCGGCACCAGCGGTTCGCTGACGGAGCCGGAGAACGGTAAGCTGGTCAGGTCCTTCTGGTTCTGGAGCAGGACGGCCGCGTCGCTCACGTTGTGCTTGTGCACCTCCACGTACGAGCTGTTCGTTTGCGAGATGTTAACGACGGTGCCGGAGATCGGCAGGGCGGATAGCAGATCGCTCAGGTTGGTCGGCACGGCACCGACGTGCACCGGGGCGATCCCGGTAAACACCTGCCCCTGCACGCTGGTTTGAATCGGAACCGGAATGTCACCCAGGTTGATGTGGGTATCGTTGTCGCCGTGGCTGAAGAAGGACAGATCTACCTGCTGGTGGCTGCGGGCGAAACCAATTTGGACAGAAAAATTAATGGAACTCCTTGTCGTACTGCGGGGTAGTCGAGGGCTACTTACGTGATCGGTTCATCTCCATCCAGTGTTTCATTTTCCGGCACATCTGCAAGTATTCCGATTTCATACACGACTGCTTTGATCACATACCTAATGGAGGGGAATTAAAAATCGGAAGCAATCTGTTAGACACAATGCTGTCACTCGAAGCGGATTGGTGGTCCTTACAGTTCCTTAGTGCCGTTCTGGGAACTATTCGAAGCAAGCAGAGCGTCTTGGGCCTCCTCCAACGTTGTCCCGTACTCCATCGGGCTGTAGAGAGAGTTGAGTGGATAGCCCGTGGGATGGTTTTCTTCGTCCGAACGGTCCTCCGGGAACTCTTCCGGCAGTGGTCCTGCCCGACACAGCTGTCCAGCACAGCAAACACAGTAGAGTGTGGCCACTAGCTTCCACGAGCTCATTCCTTTCGGTGCCATTTCGTTTGCTTCGTTCGATCTATTCAATCACCAAACGCACGCTTTTGCACGATCAACGAAGCCTTCCCTAACGTTGGACCCGGGTACAGCCGATACTCACTATCAAAATGATATCGATGATTTGATCGACTTTCGCTCCGCGAATGTTTGCGCGGGAATGATACCGTCCTCCGGTCGGATCCATTAGGTCTATTTATACCTGTTCTCGTTCGACGACCGTTTAGCACCGGAATGTCACCTCCACACTCCATGGGGCCTGCTGCCATTTCGGGGAGTGGGGGAGGGAGGGACATTTAGGGGGTGAGCCACATTTGGGAGACGTCATCCTCCGTCAAGGCTTCACACAACAGGCGGAGAACTGCGACGGATAGATTACACTAAAATGGGAAAAGAACCAACTCACTCGCATCGATTCGCAACACAGGAAGCGAAGAACACGGTTAGCAATTATCGGACTGAACGACTGAGTACGTCGGGATATTCCGGAATTGTTCGCCGAAAGGGATGAATGATTGGCGGTTCATGTTGATCCGTAAGCCTTTTCAGCAACGCTTTTTAAGCTGAGAGTGCGCAGCATTCGGATCGTCGTAAAAATGGTGAATCATATCCCCAGCATGCTATGATCGAAGATGATTAAAAATCAAAGTGTTAATCAAAGTCTTGATCATCCCTTGAAGTGTGATTAATACGAACTGGATTTTAATATTTTTTCAAAATAAAAATCCGCAAATATTTGTGCCGAAAAGGCTCAATTGATTTTTAAATTAATTTATTTTTCTTTTACAGTTCGGGGCAAGAAGTTAGTAACATAACCTCAGGCTACCGGAAAACTGCCCCATATTATCGGCGCTGGCCGTGACGTATTAGAAATCAATTAGCATGTCATTAGACGGTTTGGATGTGTTGAAACAAGGTGGTAGCAATTAGAAGATAGATTTTGTTTTTTTGTTATTTCGCAGGTTTTCAAACGTTGTGTTTGTATTTTAAAATCTTCCTTCTGGAAGTGCTTTCTACCGTTGTACGCCATTTTCTGCAACTGAAAAATGTGTCAACACGTGGCAATGGAAACCAATAAAATTCCGCGAATCCCTTTCCTTAAACCCGACAGATGAATCATGTACCGTTTGAATGTTATTCTGAGCAATACTTTACCTATCGCATTACACCATTGATTCTGCCCAACACAAAGTGTCGGTAAAATCCACCTTCCCACCCCGCCAGAGGCAAAACGAAAACAGCACGATGTGACGTAGCAATAAATGAGTCCTTCACGACATGTGACGGTGAAGTCGCTAATTTTCACAGCCAGCATCCAGCGACGCCACACAACGGTGCGGAGAATTGGATATCGCGGGCGGTAACGAAACGTTGTCTCGACCAATGTCAATCCCGATGTATCTTCCTTCGACTGTGGACATTTTTCCCCTCCCCTTCATCTTTCGATCTTTGTTTCGTTTTTTTATTTTTGAGTACCTTAGCTATTATCGACCTTCGGGACGCATAAAACCGTGGACGACCGTAATGCCTAGATTTAGTTGCAGGAATTTAGTACGATTCTACCCATCGAGAACAGCGGCCAGTGTCACGGTTGATAAGAAATAAATTCGAACGCTCTATGGTGATGGCAAAGTCTGCTTTTGTGGTAGGTTTGCCGTTTTGTTCGGAAGGATTTCCCTTTAAACTAACGATTTTGTTGGTAATCTCCCTTGGACACAGTTTTGTTTGGTGCTAGTAGCTGCCAGTGTTTCCGCCATTCCATTTCCGACAGACGAAACCGGTCTCAACGCGGCGTTAAGCAGCATTGCCCACAGTGTGGTCGTTGTAAGTGAAGATGAACCCCATCACAATGTAAGCTCCACGGTGCAGGCGGACGAACCGGCACCTGTTAAGTTGGAGTCAGCGAACGTGCTTCCCTCACTGGCGCTTATTGCGATCACGCCCGAAGCACACAACGTGCTAGCGGAAACGGAGAAGCTCGTGTATGAGAATGAAACCGATTCGAAAGGAGTCATTAAAATAACGGTCGTAACACCGACTACCGTCCACGACGAGGACGATTCAGGGGAACAATCAACGACGGAGGCTTCTGAAGGTACAACGCTTGCCGGTGAAGATACAACACAGGTAACGGATAGTGAAACGGAAGTAACCACCGATATTACGACGACAGGAGTGACTTCGCACTCGACCACTGTATCGCACGAGCTCACAGTACTCGGTATCGATCAGGCGGACAAGCAAAAGGAGGAGGAAATCAAGAAGACGATCAAGGAAGTTGAAGCCATGCCGGTGATCCTAACGGCGGGAGTGTAAGGAACTTTTTCTCCGTCCGTTGTGTTTTTTCTAATGTACCGGTTTCTTTGCAAAACAATAAACCCGAATATCACACCTCGTTCGTTTACACTTCCGTCGCTTTAATTAACTTAATTCACACCCTAACACCTAGACCGTAGCGAAGCAGGAAATCAGATTGTCGGGTATTGTTTCTGCTTTACGAAGCTTCCGGAAGGTCACCACTGGAACCGGGCACAAGCTGCAAGGATCAGGTAAACATTCGAAAACATATTAGCACATCGGTACATGGAGACAAACCACAAGCAAAAAAAACAACAAACCATCGTAATGTTGTTTCCGTTCAGCAGGATTTGGTCGAGTTTGGTTATCCGCCTGCCCTCCGGGGTGTTCTCGTACTCAGTCACGTCCTCCAGCAGCATGTTGACGAAGTCATCAAACCCAAGCAGGGTTCCAACGATTTCCTTGTCATTTTTCATGATGATATGTATCCGTGAGCCGATACATTTGTCGACCAATTCTAAAACGAAAAAGGATATCAATTCAATCGAAATGGCGCCTTCAGCAACAAGCACACAGTGTGGTTGTTTCCAGATGCTTTCCTTGCTACGCACCCAGGGGAAGAAGTGTCGATTGATTCGCTACCGAGGTCTGGGCCATTTTGAAGGTAGTTCGGTTGTTTCTACTGCTATTTACTCTAAAATTCTATTTGCTGGCTTTCCACAAAAAAGCGCAAAACACCCGAAGCGTGCAAACGAAATAAGATCCGACGCCGGTAAATATGTTTGTTTATGAAAGCTGTCAGCGCTGTGCCTTAATTGAGCTACAAACTGAGCAACAAGGTTACTATAGAAACGATGCTACCGTAGCACGTGGCGGGAGTATTTGAAAATTTTTGAAAATAAAAATTATCTTTAAATGGATTTTTGCATTTTTTGGCATATTCAGTAGCATACTTTCTCACAATTCATGTGTTTGGTGTAGAAAATGTAATAATGCTGTACCATTATACCATGAGCGTTGAACCATTTAAACGGTATGTTCCATACATAATGAACGCAGCATAATTTAAAAAATTAAGATTAATAGTTTTTACTTGTTTTATTTCCCATTACTTGCTGAAGTCTAACGTCCCTTTAATAATCGAGAAAGATAATCGGCCTCTACAATTACTCGATACATCATGGTACGGCTCATGCGCATTCGCACGCCGCCGGAGAGTAAATGTCGCGAAAAGTGCGTTCGGTTTGTCAACCCGTCGGGGTAATGTCTCGTGGTCGGTTGGCTCGTGTATTATCTCGCCAGCGGCCGGACCGTACGGATGGCACGTTAGCAAAGTTGTGTTTTTTTTTTGTTTTCCTCCACCGTCTCGTCTCGTGCCATCCAAAAGGGGGTTCCCTTTTGTCCGTGCAATCATTTCCGGATGGGCGGGGGAGAGGCCGCTGCATAGAAAAGGAATCCAGCTGTACACTCCAGACGGCTCCTGTGTTATTGGTGCTTTTTTTGTCTGTATTACCATATCATTAGTAGCATCCTTAGACCGTACCTTCCAGGCAAGCGGGAGCTTTTAGCTCAGCTAACCAAGCTCGTGTGGCAATCGTGTTCGTCTTTGTTGGTTTCCATTGTATTCGGAGTGCAGAAAAAGTGGGAATCGTTAGTGAAAAAAAATGGCGACATCCAGCGTGAGTTCAACTGTGAAGGATTAATTGTATCCTTGCGGTGAACGCCAAAACCCTCAGTTGTGTAGTTTTTCCACTAGTAGTTAACACGCTGTAGTGCATATCAAAAGTACTGAATCATCAACCCACGAAGCAAATCAACTGCATCGGGTTCACCGTCGCAAGAGAGCCGCGTGTTTATCCGAGCAACCTGGTGTTCCTGGATTATTTGCTTCCCTTCATCCTTCGAGCCCCCCGGTGGTGCTCCAATATGGCTCCTTACCACGGACCCATCGTGCCCTTCGTTGGGACATGTGTACAAGCAGCCAGTCACCTGTTTCCAGTCCGCACGCACCACACACACACCGAAGAGGTTGGCGCGTGTTCTCCCGAGGCGGCGCATCAAAAATCGATAGCGGAAAAGTGTTGGATTTAAAAGTTTCGAGTGCGGGAAAAAGAAAACAAACGAACATGAAGTAAGGCAGGAAAAATCGATCCGTATCGGTTGCGTGATAATTCGCGTCCTCCTCCACCCATCCCATTGGTGGATCAAACATAGGTCCGGGTGTAACTGTGTATACTAAAATCCTGCAAGTATTATAGTGGTGTTTACTTGCGCTTCGAGTGTCGAGTGTTCGAAATCCAGAGGCTTTTAGAAAACAAGTGCCAAAAATTGCCATTGGACTGCCAGTATATATACACACACACATATAAACACCAAAAGGAACGAATTCCGAAATCACGACCTTCCATAAAGGATGCTTTAGAAGAATCGGTTATCGCCGGGCGAAGAAGAAATTCACAGCAGCTTGTGACAACCAACCACAACTAGTGTTTGATCAGTAACCCGTAAGAGTTAAATTTAGTAGCTTCCTGAATACAGGTCTCAGAACCCGCCACTCTTCCTTCCCCGGTGTCGTTCAATTGCAGTAGACAGAGAACAAGATGAACCCCGACCGGAACAGTCGGAAGTATCGCTCCGGAAATAATCTGTACAGCGATGATGAGCTGGAATTATCATCGGTAAGTGATCGGCGTGGGTAAACGATGGTGGATGCACTGCGGAACACTGCGCCGTTTTATGTAATCAATAGGTCCTAGATGCGACACTTCCGTCCAATTAATGCTCGGGAAGCAAGGAAAAAGAAAATCCCATCTTTAACAAGGAATGCAGTTTGCAATCATTCGATGACAACGCTAGCGCGCGCAACGTAAAGCAACGATTAGGGTTTTTGTACGTCGTGCTAGAACTTAGCTTTGCCTCTCCAACGAGATGTTTGGCTGGGAAGTAGCGGGAGTGTCTTCGAGGGGAAATCGTTTCGATTGCGATGCTTTTATGCTGATGTCATGCGGGGTTTCTTTTTTCGTTCAAGCAGCTTCTTTGCACCGACCGAGGTAGTTAGTATGCAGTGGGTGTTCGCGCACGGAATGGAACAACGCGATTCTTGCCAACTAGGAAGAAATTAATTAACATTTTCATTTGTACTGCTGATGCCTGCTTAGATTCCCCCTGTGGAGATTGATTAAGCTTTTGCGCTAGGCAACGATCAGTACTTCGACGGGCCGTTCTTTGTCAACAATACCGGGCGACAAATCACCTCGCGATTTATTGGACAATGTACAGCAGTGCTCTCCAACCCATTAAAACTCACGGTTTTAAGTACTTTAGTACTACCACTAGTTTGAAGTTAAGAATTTTACGAAATTTAAGGAGGGGCCCGCACAAAGAGAAACTTGTTTAAAACCAGCCTCACAAAATGTGTCCATGTCCAGACTAATTTGATCCTTAAACATGCTGCGGTAGGTATATAGCATTTATACAAGTAAATTTGATGATTTGACTGAAACTGAAAGTATCAAAATTGATTAAATTCATGGAAGTTTAAAAGAAAAAAAATGAAAAATTCCATAGAAAACTTTCAGGAAGCTGGATTACACATTTGAATTATAAAAATTAGATCATACTAACAAATCCAACACAAAAAAGTACTGGAAAAATTGTCAAGAATTTTAAGAACGACATCATCTTGCGTTAAAAGGTTCATACTTAATGTTCCTGAATTTTACCATTTTTAACCATCCTTAAAATAGTACTTCTTATGGATTATTTAAATTGAAAAAATGCATCTACTTCTCTTCAAAATCGCGACAAAAATAACTCGTCTCTTTCGTCATTTTCAAACGAGGGACGGAAGCTGTTTCAATAAGCATGTAGCAATGTGTAGGGTGGCTCAACCTCGATCCAGATTAATGTACTTTTATGAAGGAGAATAAAAATGGAAGCCATTTTAATAACGGTAAAATCCAAGATCAAGTCGAACCCTGCATCATTCAGATTTTGCCTTTCAGTTCCGAGCGATTTTCTTTTCGCTATGAAGATGGATCGACGATTTTCTATACTTTGCCGGATTAAACCTATCCTTGGCATCTTTTGCCTCAGGCTTTCTATTTTGTTTTCCTTTTTTTCCATTTGTGTACTTTATCCTCGCATCCATCAACGGAACCATCCTCCGTCGTAGGGACTGGTGTAAAGGCGTATTTTTTTCTACTTGTTTGCACATCCGCGTGGTCTTCGTCCTTGTCGTCACATTCTCACAGTTCGCTTTTCCATACATCGTGGGGGGAAAATCTTGCCCTTATGACCCGTCCATTGACACTTCAGCCCGTATGTGTGGGTGTTTGTGTATGAGAGTATTTACAAACCGCTGGTCGGAAGCACAGTACTTTTATTTACTAGCTCCATGCAACCGTCGGCTGACTACTTCGTTTCTTGTGCCTTATATCCAACGGCTTTTTCGTGATCGAAATGCTAGCGGATCCGTGACATGCCGGTTTTCTGCTATGCTATGGAAAAAAAACCTATCATTTCCCCAACGTGGTTTAAACGACGGCTCACGTGACATCGGAACCTTCAACGTGGCCCGCCTCCATTATCGAGTTTTTTACTTTCTTTTCTTCCTTCTGCGGCAAAGAAGAAAAAGGCAAAGAATCTTTTGGCTGGTAGAATAAGGATTTACATATTACTTGTTCCATACGTTCACCAAATGGGAAGCTCCTGGTGTGGTTAGGAAAAACAAGCAAAACCGGATCACAAAAGGCCAAGAAAACCACTTCCTTATTGTTGATGTCCAAGGAGAATAAGGAGGCGCTAAAGTCAACTCGGTAGAACCCCGAAGCCCGTCGGCATTCCCGGTGCAATGCAGTTGCAGTAGCAACAACAACGACTACCGAAACAACAGACAAGAGGCTCGTTCTTTTCATCAATGGGAAAGCTTCGACAAACCACAAGAAATTGTTTGAAAGCCACCAGCATAGGGGAAGCGCGCCCTCTCGCCTTTTCGAAGCACAATGGCCACTTCAAGCTTAAGGAGCAACGGCGCCCCAAGAAGGAAAAAGTTCGTAAGGCGAAATCGCGCAGGGGAAGTGAAGAGCAGGAGCTGCAGCGGCAAAAATAATAATCAAAAGAGCTCCGGCATTTGTAGGCGCGCCATTCTGCACCGATGAGCTCACTTGCCGGTTCGGGAGCGTGTTCTAAAGACGACGCGACAAAACACGACCCTTTTGCCAGGCACATACCAGTGGAACAAAAAAGCATATACACACAGATACTTCATTGGAGATGCTGTTGTCTTGATGATCTTTATAATGGGTGGGCGATGAAACTATGCGGGCACTCGGGCAGATTGTGCACGTGGTCCGACACCTGTAGGAGCAGCAGCACTTGAGGGGCGTGCGTGCAATTTATGAGAAAGCATCAGCATGATTGAAGTCCGCAATAAAAGGAATCAGGCTGCATCCTTCAGGCAGGGGACAAGTGTAACACACTTTGAATAATATTTTTAATAAATATTTGCTTTTCCTCTGTAAGAACTGGCAAAGAGAAACAAGATGCTGAGTGTGACCTTTTAAAATAGGTATAATTCCTGCAAGGATTCACGAGTGTAACCTTTCAATAAAAAGCCTTTAGCATTTCCTTCCTAGCTTTTTATCTCTAAGTTAAACAAATGGCAAAAGGCTGCATGTCGTAGTTTGGAAAAAAAACTTGAAGTTAATTGTGAAAATAGACGATTTAAAGATCCCCAAAGGATCAAGACCCACTAGATCAAGCTTCCTTCTTGTGGTGATCTTCGTCTCGAATGCAAGCTAACCCTCACTCGATACCCTCAGCTTATTTTAGTTGGAGATATTTTGAGAATGAGAATCTGGCATTCGGTGCTACAAAATACTGAAATGGAACATATACAATCTTCTTTAGATATACGTGATATGATTGCCTGCCAAACCTTGTCGAATCTTCCCAACGTCTGTATAAACTTAAGTTCTATGTCCAGAAGAGGTTCTTTAATCTCTTGATAGATAGATGATCCACACGTGTGACTCAATTAGTGCGGAAAAGCTTTTAATTTTGATTGAGTAGAAAGCGGCCCAATACAACAAAAATATATGCATTGCAAACACGCTTTCAATGAAAAGAGACGTTGTAACATTAACACGTGGTAGTGTCCGGGATTCTAGAAGTAAAATTTTGGATAGTACGTGCCAAAGAAAATTCTGTAGTCTAGACCAGGGGTCGGCATACATTTCCTAAAAAGGGCCAGATGATTAAAAAGAAACCTAAAGCTCGGGCCGGATAGCAGAAACGGTGATTTAATGTTTTCAAAGTAGTACTAAACCCTTTCGAATGGAGTACCAAGTTTCTAAATAGTAAAGCTAAATCAAAAAAAAATATTTCAAATTTAACCATTAATCTCAATTATCTAATCAAATTATTTCACCCAGTTTTCAAAATTGCGAGCCACATTTTATTTCGTGATGCGGTTTAAAATTATACTTTTGGAATGTAGCTATTTTGCATGTAAAGTTAATAAGTTATGGAGTTTGGACAAGTTTGCACGAGGAGCGATCAAGCGTGACATCAAGAATAAGCCTGATAAGAATTGATTTTTTAAACTACTAAACTTAAAATAGAACTAAAATTTTCTCACGGGCCGGAAAAAATTAGTTCGCGTACCGGTTTTGGCCCACAAGCCGGACTTTGCCGACCCCTGGTCTAGACGAAGGGATGGACCTATAGCTTGCATCACACAAATATAGTTTCGCAAAATTATTAGACAACACGGTTAGGTTACTAATCTGATAGGTTTTGGTCTGATCATCAGATTTGACAATGTGCATTGGCTCAGTTTGAATTATTTTCCCACTAAAAATTTGATATAAGTTTTTTTCCATTTCTATACACATTTAAAATGTTTTTCTTATCTTTCCTAGTCTCAGGTGTTGGAAAAAGTAAAGCCCGACCGCGTAACGTCGACGAAGCCTGATGAGGACCGACGGCGGCGTACGATCATCGTGGAGAAAAAGAACGGCTCGTACGGCTTCACGCTGCAGAGCTACGGCATACACTACAAGAAGGAGCAGGAGGTCGAGGTGATCACGTACGTGGACTACGTCGAGTACGATGGCCCAGCGTACCGGGCCGGGATGCGCGAGGGCGACGTCATCCTCTCGATCAACGGTTACGATATGGAGAAGGCCGAACACAAGGATCTGGTCAACTTTATCAAAAACTGTGATAATCGAATGCGCATGGTGGTGCTGTTCGAGGACTGCTGCCGGAAGGTAGGGCGAATACGTCCGTTAGAAGGTTCCTTTCCCCCGAATCACTAGACGATCTTCTTTTACAGGTTGAACTTCACCTCAAGTACATCCAGCTGCAGGATTTGCTCAAAAGTAAAATGGCCGATCTGGAGCGGATTTGCCTGCGGGAGCGTGAGCTGCTCGAAGGGAAGTGGAAAACTCACAGCCTTCCGGCGAGAAAGAAAGCAACCGCAGCCTCGGGAGATGACGCCGATCCGGGCGCAGCGACCGACGTGGAGTCCGGCTCGGGTCCATCCTTTTGCCGTCCAGCGGCGTCGACAGAGGACGTGAAGAAGTTGCTTCGACAGAAAACGTACATAGTTCCGCCGCCGGCTCAGTTCATGCTGGCCTATCATGTAAGCTACGAGTTGGTGGTCAGTACTTTTTCTGTTGGAAGGTGTCTAAGAATGGCTTTGTTTTCCAGTGCCTCGATAGTAACTACCGCTACGTAATACATCCCTCCCAAGCCGGAACCATCACCAGCGCGAGCTGCGATACTGGTGGACCGGCGGACTACACAGCGTGCGCCCAGCCGGGCAACCCAACAGCGGCCAAACTGTGCAAGGACCATCAGCACATGATGCGCGGTTCGTCACTCGACAATAGTAGCCTCGGTGGCTGCAACAAACAGCAGCATCAACCGGCGGCCTCGCCGACGAAAAGCCTCCACAACTACGACACCAAAGCAACGAAATCCGGCTCGTCCCGGCGCAGCGGCCATCTGCACGGGCACTCGTGCAACCCGTGCATGGGTCACTTTCTGCGCAGTAGCAGCAGCGATAAGCAGAGCAGGGCCACGGCCGGTGGCGAGAAGGACAATACCAGCCTCGATGCGTACGATCTCGCCAGTCCGTGCTGCGATCCGCAGTGCGTTCCGTCGCGCCGTAAGTCCAAGCACCACAAGGACCATCACCACAAGCACAAACACCGGGACCGGGAGGGTAGCGCCGGGGGGAAGGATCGCATTCCCCGACCGAAGTCACAGCCACATATCTCACCGCAACAACAGCAGCAGCAGCAGCACCAGCAACACCCGCAACACCAGCAACAGTCCCAGCCTAGCTATCTCTATCGCCATAAAGATAAGCACGTAAGTTTCGACGGCTAGTGGGTCGGTATCATGCGCGCTTTCGTAGACTGTCCTTTTCCGGTGCTAGATATCCTTCTCCTGGGATTATGGGGCATGAAGATGGTGCAAGGTTCCTTTGTCCTTTAGAACACCAGTCCAGGTTTTCCGGAGTTGCCAAATTCATTTAATTTGCGGTTTTAAAACCCCATCAAACAAAATTTAATTTAAATTCGCAATTTTGAAAAGAATTATTCCAGAATCTAAAAGGAACTCGATCACAATAGACCAGCGTTTATCCGTAGTAACCAATGATAAACTACGAGATTACGAGATCCACAAAATAGTACAAAGCTGTTTATAAAAAGGGACACTGCGAAAACTTCTTCTTCTTCTTCTATGTCTATGAGGATTTAATCCAGTCGGGCTATTGAATTCCGGGTTCCTGGGACTTCGTAAGCTATTCTGAAGATATAGATCTCTAAGGGGTTAAGAACCCTACGAAAACTTAGCAGAATGATTAATGTAAACATTTCAAAAAAGAAGTTTACCAAAGCTGACAAAATTAGATCGTTTATAGTCAAGTAGCCGGAGAACGATTGCTTACCAGGTCATGACAACGAAAAGAAAAAGAAGAAGAAATAATTTGATTTTTTAACCAAACTCAGTCTTAGACCAATCAGTTTTAAACTAACAAACCAAATTTTCCACCTGGATTTCCAAAATCTAAAACAATCGCTGATAATCGGAAGTCTTCTATTTTGTGTAGTTCATAAAACGATATTTATCGACTAGCCTTTTTGTGTCTCTAGGATATTGTAGGAAAGTGTACAGTCAACTCCTGGGTATTCTAGTATTAATTCTCAACTAAGGAAGCATTTTAATCTTCCTCGTAGTCCCTAGGAATTGGCTAGAAACATCATCAGTTGATTCTAATCCTCCAACCATTTCCCGCAACACCTCATCGACACACACATACACACACACAATACCGCTTTGCATTTGCAGGATCATCACCATTCGAAAGTGTATGACCTAAACGCTAGTCTCGCCAGCCATTGTAGTCTCCATTCGTGCACCTCGAGCGAGTTCAATCAGGCGGCCGAACACTCGCCGGCATCGTACAGCACCTCCATCAGCACCGACACGCTGTACTGGGAGCCGCACAGCGAGTCGACCACGGTCTCCGGTTCCGGCTCGGTCCACAAAAAGCCCCCGGTCGGTGGTTCCAGCGCCGGAGGTGCCGGTAGCAGCGGTACGCTCGTCCCCGTCGGAGGCGGACGACCACCGCACAAGCACCAGCATCACTACTACATCCAGAAGTACGTCCATCCGCACCATGGAGGGCCGGTGCAGCTCCAGCAACAATCGCAACAACAAGCAGCGGCAGCTCAACAGCTGACCATGTATCCACCGCCACCACCGCTGCCGGCGGTGCACAAGCCCAAATCGTGGGACAACCTCGCCATGAAGGGCTACGGTGGGTATGGCTATGGGTACGGTTACCTGGAAGTCGGCGGTGGTGGAGCTGCAGCTGCTGGTTTAGCCAAACCGACCACCATCCTGCCGACGGCAACACGCACCCAGACCACCATCACCATCCAGCACCGGAACTCGATCCCGAAGAAGAACGGCTACGAGCGCTATTCGGCGTTCGTCGACGTGGAAAACTATGCGCCACCGCCGACACAGTTCCTCCAGGAGACGACCACCACCACGACGACCATAACGACCAAATCGACGGAGAATCTACTGGGACCGTACAATCACTCGGACACGAGTCTGGCCTGTGACTGCCTCGAGACGGCACCGCTGACCGGAAGTTCCGGCGGTACGTTGGAACTCGTGCACGATAAGGCCGGCTATTACTCAACGCTCGGTGGATCCGGATCTGCCGGTTCCAGTGGGTCGGCTATGGGTGGCAAAAAGTCGGCAAGCAATCTCACAGAAATTGCTCGCCTCTAGAAGACATCCCCTCGCTTGACCCTTAGACTGTTTCTGCTTCAGCAGGCAACAACATTTGTATTGGCCAGAGTATTAAAAAAGGGAGCTCTAGAAGTGTTGATGGCGCACGATTTCAATCCTATTGTGCCACACCATTCGCTTAGAAGAAAGCTTCCAAACAATTCAATCTTCGACGGTTTTGTACGGTTGGCAAGGTTACCGATAGGAGATCCTTTTTTCTATTGAAAGTTGTAAACGTTTAAACCGACGACCGACGGTTCACTAGTTCTTGTGGGAAATTTTGTAGTAAAACGTTCGTCTTTATGTGATGTGTTCATCGTAGGTGCGTTTCCTTGCTTTCATTCAATCAAATCAAATAATACTCAAAACAATTTGTCCATTAGTTTGATCCGAAAGGCGGTAGCTGTGTTTTTGCTAGCGGGAGACTTTGAACACGCGTAAACAGCGGGTTAGCATTTCAACTCCGATTGTGGAACAGTTTTTCATTTCACTCTTTCGTCGTATTTATCGTAGCTTGCTGCGAACAACATGACAGAAATTGTGTGTTTTCGTTCCGGTTGAAAAAGAAAACAGCAATGTAATCCTCTTTGCCACATTTACTCTAGCCCCGCGGTATAAATGATCCTATTTGCAGAAGGTAAGAGTGCAAAAACAAGAGTAGCGACCATCAGAGTAGGTCGATAAGACGGAATCACTCAAGCGCATTTTGCTCAGCATTTAGTAGAGTATAGGTTTAATGGCGCTTCGAAAGGCGCGTTTGGCAAAGGATTAAAGTAAAGAGCACCTAGAGAGCGTATATGGATTAAGGAGAAAGAACCAAGGACTGCAAAAAGGGGTGCCATTCCGGCACGAACGGCATGGAACGAACCAATGGCGTAGGACGGTGTGTTGGAAATTCGGGAGCAGTATGTACTCGCTGTACTATGTGTTTAGAATGAGATTATAATAAAATGCATCAATCTTACAAAAGGATACGGAATAAATACGCCTGCTTTGGCGCGGATGAATAATTTTCCGATATATATATTATCTTTCGTTAGTTCTTGAACGGAATGCGAAACAGGTTTATTTATTTACTGAAACAGTTTAACAAGTTGTAGGGGTCTGTCACTCTGCCCTCGATTCTCTTCTCCATTGGAACGTGTTGATATATTCTATAGCCCTACCTACGACACCACGCGTGATCGATGACCTGGCAGTAAATATGCTATGGTTCGCTAACAGTTGACGATCGAAAACATATCAATCTCACTTGGGGAGGAGCTTTACCGATGGCTTTTTGCTGTTTGGGTAATGTAAGATCTATTATAAAGTGTTTTTAGATTCTCATTCAATAAGGCTAGAGATAATTGCTTCGGTCCAAGATGAATGAAACATCTTTTGCTTGGCGCGCGATTCATACGCATTATTCTTTGCTCTATTTTGCGACCTGCCGGAAGCGTACCGTACTGTAAGCTATTAAAAGTAGATTCTTTTTAAATATCTTGATAAAAATTTCGATCTTTAGATTCGTTAATTATTAAAGTTTAGAGATTTGGTGTTTCCGTTGTAGCTTGGTTTCTTCTTAATTTCGATGGAAGGCAAGAACGAGATTCAACATTTGTCTCTTACGCTAAAACTGCTGCACTTTCGTGCGCCTTCGCCCACTTGCGCCAGTATTTATCTATATGGTTTAAGGTTCGTTATTTAACGGGTGAAAATGCATCATTTCACTTCTGCCTAGCACGGGGCGATTTATGTTTATCTGCTTATTTATTAACCCCTTTCATAGTTGTAGTAGTATATTTTAATGTTTGTCTTCTTTGTTGTTCCCTTCTAGGCTCAAGCAGTTCCAGAATTGTTTAATGTCATTAATAAGCAATTAACGATATTAATCCACTCGATCGTAATTGGTCCAGTTATAGGATAATTGGTGTTTAGTTGGGTCGTTCTATGTTGCCTAGTGGCAGTTTACTACTTTTGATTCGATCCGATTTGGATCCGTTTATTCAGTACGCTATTATAATTCATGTATTTATTTTTAACTTTTAGATGAGAAAAGAAAAGACCTTCGAAAGTCGAAACGATGATCACTTGAGACAAACGTAAATATTAGCTCAGTTTATCTTCTACACAGCAGCAATTTCTTTTTAAATTCAAAAGATCATTCAAGCTTCTAAATGGAAGGTAGAACTATTACTGTACGATACTTCCCTTTCGATTCCCTTAGTTTTAATGGAATTTGGGAGGGAACAATTGGTTGCACAGCCAAGTGGTATATCGTATCTCTTACGTGTCTAATAACATTAGGTAGATTCGCCTTTCCTGAGCGAACGAACGATCCTATAATTCTACTACTTCTTTTGTAATAGGAAGTGGCAATGCTTTGTTGGCAAAGGGAAGGCAAAAACAAAATACTTTCAAAGTTTATGATGTGAGCTGCCTTTACGCGGCATGGTGACATAAATAAATGAAGATAGAGAGAGTGTGGATAAAATACTTTCGAAGGAATAACCGTAGGATGGAATGATGAACTCGACTTACTTTCGCTTTTTCCTCGGGACGATAGGGAGGTCCTCGCCATTCCTCGCCTAGACACAGCAAAACAGCAGCCCGCATAGATACTCGATGACGCATGAAACCGGCGAGCCGTACCTTCGTCATTCGAAATGGATCCGGTTCCAGCGTTCCTGGTTGTGCAGGAACCGGGCCGAATCGCGGCTGCTGCCATCGTCGAGGAAGTTGTTCGGCGTGCTGGTGACGATCTTGCAGTGGTACTTCTTCGAAAACTTGGACAGCACGTACTTCCGGAAGTTCAGCTTCGGCTTGATCGAGCGAAGGTTGAAGCGCTTCCGCTGAAACTTTGGTTTGCGCACGGACGAGACCGTCTCGGTGCTGGGCGAGGGCGAGCAGCCTCCGCTACCGGAACCGTCGCCAACACCCCCGCCGAGTAGATTACGAATAGACGTCGAGCTGTCGCCAGTCGATGGAACGCGTTCATCTCCGAAGCGCAACTCCCGGCGAGCGGATTGATGATGATGATGCTGCTGCTGATGAGTTCGACGTGGCAGTGAGCTATCGAATCCGAAACTGGACCATGCGGACGTCGTTTCTACACCTCCTATCAGCTGATGCTGCGGACTCTCGCCGGCCGCGGCCGTTATGCGATTCACATTCCTTAAGGCCTTCTTGAGCAAGGGAGACGGTTTCGTGAGCTGCATAATATTGCCACCGCCACCACCACCACCACCACCATTCGCTGCGCCGCGTCCACTCGTCGAAAGCTCGTCGAAAAGATCGCTCAGACCGGGCGAGCAGGGCACACACTGGATGCTCGGGTCGGCGGCCAGCTTCCGGGCCAGACTGTTCTCCTTTTCGATCGCCTGCCACTTGAGCAGACACTCGCGACTGTGACTGTTCATGATGTGCTTCGGTAGGGCGGAAATGTAATAGAACAGGGCCCCACAGTACGGGCAGATGTTGCTCTCGCAGAACCGTATGCTGGCGTCCGGCGATCGGACAATCTTCTCCAGATCCCGCTCGTGGTTCTTCAGCAGGTGATGTTTAAGCGTAAACTCGAACAGGTACTCGTCGGCACAGAACGGGCAGTGAAAGTATTTGGACGTGGTGAGCAATATTTTGACGATGTTCTTCACCAGCAGATTGAGATCGCTCTTCTGGCAACTGGAATTGCCCGAGATGCTGCCGTTCGCAGAATCCATGCCGTTTGGTTCTAATTTATGGCTACTATTTTATCCACACAAATTACTTCTCCCCGCAGGAAACACTCGAACACGGCTGCGGTTTTCCCAGTGTTGCCCTGCATGAAGCAACGAAAGTGCTGGGGAAAACGGCTGTAATTCGGTCAATTGCGATCTCCCGATACTCGTTCCAGGTCTTCGGCGGGAGCTTGGAGAAAGTGGTGCAACGAAAGCAGCTCGACACACTCATAACATCCAGTCAGTCAGTCAGTCGGTCACTCGATCGATTCAAGTGCATGCCGTTACTTAGGTGCAACTAAAAAAACGCAACGCGGTTGTGACCACTGAAGAGAGACGAAGAAAACAGCACCATGATTGAATTACGTAAAGCAACAACTAACATTTCCTCCAGCGGTGGAACGAAGGACACCTACCGAATATAGCCCTCACTGTGCGTAGCGGTTATTGATGAATTTGATCAAACCAAATTGGCAAATTAAAAAAACTAAAACCGCAAGATGTAGCTGATCCGAAAGACTGTTTGTGTTTTTCTGTTTCATTTCAGACTGCAGTCGAAACGAAGCGTAAATTGAAGGATTTGACAATTTACCAAGGTTGCTCGAATAAAGAAAATTGGTTCTCGTAGAGCTTGGTAACATTAACCTTGGTTTCACAAATTTGAAAGACAAACCAACCATTTAACGGTCACGAATCGGAGAGGTATGAAACATGACTGATTTTTCTTTTTAGAAAATTAATTTTAGTTTTTAACACATTAAACTGTTCGTTAAATTTTAAAAATTCAAAAAACACATTTTCATCACACGCATTTTATTATTTAAAAAAAGTTCTTTTATTTCTGAATGAATGAGTGAAATATGAATGTTTGTTAGCAGTGAACACTGGAAATGTGATAAAAAAAGAAAATAAGCATAAGAGGGGGAAACCCAAGTGTGGCTCATGAAAGCGCATTTACATATAATCTTCAACCAGTCGCAGATATCTGTCTATAGTCTCCTGTGGGTGAAGCAACAAAAATTAAGGTTAAAATTGTGCAGATGGTAACACGAAATAGAAAATTCTTCATTTCTCCTACCTGTGACCGTTTTGGCGAATTTTCCAAGTCGTAATACAGGCGCTCGTACAGCGTCAACGGGAAGGCAACATGATGACAATGGCCGGGCGTGAAGTACCGTTTCTTGAACAACTCCTCCATGCAATCGCAAGCGTCCTCCAGGAAACCGTGGCTCCAGTAGGTACGAACCAGTTGTACCGGACTATGCTCGAAGCACCAGGTTCGGAGCCACAGTGGAACACTTGCGCCGAATGATACAATGTTGTTGAGGACTGCGAGATGCGCATCGACAGCCAAATCTTCCGGCTCGTTCCCAATCATGTGCTGTAAATAGTTCCACGCCGTGGACACACCGTCCTTGCCGACCGGAATGTCCGCCAGACAGTTCTCGTGCAGCCAGCTGTTGTCGGTATTGTCGGCGCTGGTTGATGAAGCAGACACACACGCTTTTGCCAGGTGACCGTAAACCGTGGCCACCATCGAGGGCACACTGGAGTGCGCTAGTTGCAGTGCCCGATTATACTTCTTCCGGTGCAACAGAAGCATTACCAATTCTTTCGGCTTCATCGACGCGAGCAGCTTAGAGTCTTCGGCGTTGTTTGTAAGGCAAAGGATAGCTTCTACGATCGTTAAACGCTCTTGAAGTTTGCCTACGTTGAGTACCGCTGGTTCAGTGGAAAGGTTCTGATTATGGATTAAATGGAGATAAATTATGGATTAAATGTTAAAAATTGCTATACTAACACGCTAAATTAAATTAAATAGGACGATAAATACCTGCGCATCATTGTTGCTGTTATCGACCATAGGGCGTGCTACCCACGCTCGCCAGGCGGGTAAAGTGGCAAGACAAGAGATACATTTTAGCAGCATCCGGAAGTGCAGTTGTAGATGTTCACGTGCGGTGTTTTCGCTAATGTAACGCATCGCACCTTCGAACGCAATGTCAGCAGCTGCAAAAGGAACAGTATATGTACGATAAATACTGAATAACTGGAGCACAGGAAGCAATCAGAGCTTACCATCGCGCATGAAATATTTCCCGACGAAAAATGCGTACAAGAAATCGTACCGTAGCCCGTCCTCCATATCAGAGGTGCGTGCATTCATGGCAATGATGTCGGTGAAGTCCTTCATGTGACCGCGAGACGGAAGCATCATCAGCCGACCCAGGTCCCCGTTCGCTAGCAGCAAGTTGATCAACTGACGCAAGCAATCCTTTCTGCGTGCCGGATCGACGTTTTCCCACAGTGACTTGTAGGCCTCCTTATAGCGACCCAACGTCATGTAACTGCAGAATTCAATGTTTTGTAACATTGCCTAAAACGAAAGATCACAGGAGTCATTGCGGAATTCCCATCGTTTAAAGCGAACGCAGTCAGCTCTGACTCTTACCTGTCGCTCCAGTTGTAACGTGTGCTTGAGGGCGATTTTCACCAGCACCGGCACAACATCGTGCGCGCCATACAGCTCGAACAGGCGAATGACCTGCAAAAAGTACGTGGACGCGATTTCATATGGCGACACCATGCGCTGCTCTCCGTTTGCGTAATGACAAATAAACTTCAACAAGAATCGTTCCTTGTGTACTCCCTCGTGTGATTTAAGGAAGAGATCAAGAGATTTGAACGTTTCGCCATCGTGAAGGAAGGCTTTAGCTTGTATGAAGCTTCCTGTGAAGTTAAATAAACAAGAATTCAATAATTTCTCTTTTTTGCCTCGTTACAATGTTAGGTGATACTTACTAGAAAATCTGTTCGTTGGACACCAATCACCCACCAGATCAACGTAGTTATCGATATGGATGGAAAGCGTGCTTTCTGAAAGCCACTCGCCGAAACGGAAATCGTCATGCATTGGAGACCTAAGATGGAAGATGAAATAATATAAAAGGGGCAGATGCTAAACATACAGTCGCTTTTTTGTCTTACAAGTGCGTGATGATGACGTTTGCTTTTTGTGTTAACGAAAGCACCGAACAGTTGGGGATTTCATCCAATGGCTCATCCAATGTATTGCCCGAATGCCACGGTTCCCGCGATTGTTTGTGGTACAGACGACACCTGGCGTACGCTTGCAGCAACGTGAGCGGGGTGTTTCGTTGGCTCGGTGGAAAGGTGGAAACTATTTCGTTCCTGAAAATGGCAAGAATAAGGAATCAATATTTAGAAATATTCTGGCTTTCCCCGCCTTCATCAATCTAACCTTCCGCGTGACCAATCCAACTCCAGGCGCGTATTAGCAATCCAGCTCATCGCTTGATAGCAACGCAGCAAAGTTTGGATACGAGGCTCGAGCCTAGCCAACATTACATTAACCATCTCGTTCCGATAGTCGCATTGCATCGTTCTGATAAGATGCTGCAGCAGAAACAGATTGCGCAGCATCACGTAACGTAATTCGATCGTTTGTTTCGTCGTCTCCAGGGCTAACTCGCTGTAAAGGTGCGGACCGGTCAAAATGGACAACCCGCCCGCGTAATTCTCCTCCCAAGCTTGCTTCAGCAGTTCCGAGCTGGGTTTGGAGTTGGGTGTTAGCAGGTCAAGCAAACTATAAATGGCCTCCAATAAATCCAGCTTCTTTGCACCAAACTTGCGAATTGTATCCTGTGGGATGGGAGGAAATTTCATTTAATTTTGATCTTCAGCTATATGCTACTGTAACTTACAAATGCAATGAAATGATGTTGAGCGGCACCGAGTTGCGACAGATCGTCCGTTTGAATATTGTCCTCATCATCCAGTTCCGCATCGGGTTCAGGTTCGGATTGAGACATCATTTCCTGTGATTGCATGTCAGCATCTAGGTCATCCTGCAGCTTTGGAACACCGGCGACGAGTTGCTGCTGCTGGAGGAAGTTGCCAAGCTCCAGCTTTTCATCCTCGCTCATTGTTTGCTCCAGTGTTTTCAGTGAACTGATGAGAAACATTGTCCCGTCGTGTGTTTCCTCAACTGCTGCGCTATAAAATGCTGCCTCCAGATGGTCGCACGCGCGAATAAAGCTGACAACATGTTTGCGTACCAGGCCAACGGCAAAACTGGTTGCCTCACCGCCCATTTCCTCGCACAGGAACAAACCGATGGGACGGGAAGACTCTTCGCTGTACTGAACGCAGTAGCGATAAAACTTTTCCCACAGCTGGTTCGATGTTTCCAGCAGCCTTTCCTTGTCGCAAGGTCCATTCCGCTCCATAGCGACCTGTTCCTTCCGCAGCTGCCTCTTGATGCAGGCGATAACATCGCGCTTCAATCGCAACATGCTGCCAATGACGGGGCTTCCCTCGCGACCGCTTATATCCTGTTTAAGCATCTGGAAGGAAAAAGAGAATCAAATTTACGTACGTACGTTTATGGAGATCGCGTTACTCACCATCAGTGTCTTTTTAATAGCAACTGGGGGGAAACGTCCCGAGTTGAAAATGCGTTTGCAGTAAAACTCGCACAGATCGGTACCATCTGCCTGCTCCAGCAGATCGTCATCCAGCGCACTTGCAGTGGCCACCGGTTGCCAGTCCATTTTCCCCGCCTTGCCTTGAACGGGCAGCTCGCAGACGAGGGTTTGCATTTCATTCTTCGCGTTGCACCACAGCGTCCAGAGGTTGTATTCGCACAATTGGAAGTCGATCAGATCGAATGTCGGCGCAAGAATGGTGTACACATTTTGCAACGTTAGCGACTCAGTGCCGGACATCAACGTCGGCCGTAGGACGACAAATTCAGAAAAAGTTTTAAAGGACACGTACAGTCCGACCAATGAATTAGATCCGCGAGAAACGCAGCTATGAACTGTAATGAAACCCAAATTGAATCAATTACCCTGCTACGCAAACCGTTCGCAACCGTTTAAACTTACAATCTTTCCTACTACCGCTGGTGTACTTGCTCAGATATTCCGTGGTCAGAAGCTGTCCAGAATGCAGCCAAACGCGTAGTGCGCCGTCACGATGGACGGTGAAAAGCAGTGGCTGATCCTCCCGGTAGGGCGCGGTAATGCAGCACATCGTAACTACCTGCGACTGGTTGGTCCGGTTCGTACTCCAGACGGATCCGATTTGTTCGATGAAGTTGGCTACCGATGGCGTTTGGCACTCCAGCTTCACAAACTTAACTTCCGGCTTGTCGCCTCCCGAGCTCATCGTTCCGAGATGCAGCGAGTTGGCCGTAGCGATGACAAACGAGCTGCTGTTTTTACCGGCGCAGTGAACTGCCGTGGCCATCGTAGGAACCGATTGACCTGTAAAAAAGGAAACATTTAAGTATTACGGACGTTGTATTCGCTACATACACTTTGCGTGAGGTACTAACCAATATTATTGATGAAATTATAGCAATTCATCGGATCCGTTATGACATGTTCGTTGAGCGTAAACAACACTGAATCCTGTTCAGTTAGTAAAATGCTATCGTTGCTCGATGGACGTTTAATGGGAATCCGATGAAAGGTAGTTGTGGTAACGATCAGTATGAAGAGGTTCACATCTTTATGAATGCCCACCGATAGAATTGGACTGCCTTTGAACACTATTTTCACTTCATGCCAAAGGTCGTTTCGATGCAGACATGTCTCGGACAGGTAAATGGTTTCTCTCAACGTACGCCTGAAGTATTCGTAAATAACATATCATTTGTAAGTTAATGCAAAGTCGTACCAAATCAACTACTACCTGAAGTATCGAATAAACTTACCAGTATATGAACCGTGCGCCATGTTGGCGTTCCGCGTTGGACCCCTGAAGAATGAAACCACCCGAGTGCTCGGATGTTTTCGAATCAATCAACAAAGTCGGATATCCTCCTTGAAGAAGCGAATGCGAATCGTAAGTTTTGGCGGAAGTAAAACAAGCAAACAGCATCAACCTACCGCAAGTAACATCGATGGTTTTCCTTTTCAGCTCAATGCTCTGCTTGAGCAGTGGAACTTCCTTGAACTGGGTAATAGATAATGAATCCATGTTGGGCCAACTTGCTCAGATGGATTTTTCAGTTTAGGAAAAGCAGCCGAAGCTAAATTGCGAAGCAAATAAACAGATCAACGCAATTAGTGTTGCGACGTCGGAGATGGATCGTATTGATTTATCCGATCCAGGCATGGAGTTTTTCGATCCGATCCTAAATTTAGTTTGATTAGCTCCTCATGTTGCTTGGGTCTGTAGAAACGTTATCAAGCAGCGAATGGGATGTTGACAACAATTCGGTCCTGGAGGGAATGGGATTTGACGTCTATTCGTTGCATGGGATCGAATGGGATCCTATCCGGAGTGTATGGGATTCCATCCGGAGTGTATAGGATTCTATCCGGAGTGTATGGGATTTGACGTTTACTCGATGTATGGGATCGAATGGGATTCTATCCGGAGTGTTTTGGATCTGACGTTTTATTGTTATATGGGATCGAATGGGATTCTAGGTCCGAGAGAATGGGATCCTATCCGGAGTGCATGGGACTTGACGTTTACTCGATGTATGGGATCGAATGGGATTCTATCCGGAGTGTATTGGATGTGACGTTTACTCGATATATGGGATCGAATGGGATTCTATCCGGAGAGAATGGGATTTGTTGTTTATTTGGGAAGGAATGGAATTCATTCCAGGAGATCATGTTTAGATCTTCGAGCGCTCAATGTGGAATTTATCTAGAAAGAATGGGAAAGACAAGTATAGAGCAGAAATAGATAAGAACCTAAGAAATTAAATGAAATGTTATTCTTACAGCATAATTTCAAAAAAGAAATTTAAAACATTTGTAAAAGTTAAACATTTTATTTTCAAAATATTCAGATTAAAGGAGAATTTAATTAAAAATACTGATTGAATTTGAAACATTATGGTTTGATACATGATCGAAGTATGTATGTACTGAGGCTGTTTGTCTATCTTCGGAGCCCGGAGCTAATCAAGGGATTCGCTCCTTTCCCGGATCGGAGCTTAAAGATTTTATCCCTTTCCGGAGCTTCATTTCCCAACACTAAACGCAATAGTGCGTGCACTTCACAAGGAAATTTCTGCCGGTATGTTTCAGCGGCAAAGCAAACTAGTGTTGGCAGAATCGGGATTTGGAAGACTCGAAGATTCGATCCCTAGAGGGATTGTAAAGATTCAAATCCCATTTGACGGATTCTATAGATTTGATTCGATTCCAAATATTCGAATCTGTTTTGATCTGTTTGGGATTCC